>LJIJ01003649.1:0-18058 GCA_001718145.1 Orchesella cincta | reverse complement strand
TTAAGATTATTAAGTTTAGGTGACGTACTACATGCAAGTAGAACCACGAAAACCTATTTAATTCGTCATTCGGTGAATGTTTTTAAAGCATTGCATGTAAATATATAAACTCATCTAACCTAAATTTGTTTGTCTTGTTTTTAATCATTCTGTAATTTAGCCCGCTTCACCAATTGAACATCAGTTTAACATGGACAATACCACTGATGGCATTAAGTGACTGTTTTCTACTTTAAGTTGTTCAATTATACACGCATATTTGTGAAAAATTTGACAAAGCAGGTGTAGTGATTTCTAAGTTAATTAGAGCAATAAAGCTCATATTTATTTCATATCAAACATCACTTCATACATTCACAATAAGATGGTCAGCACTAGCTTGACACACAAACAATAATATGCTAAACATACAAAACATCTTTAACATGATGTCATTATTCATATATAATATTATGTGGACGTTTGTGCATTGACATATCTTGACATGAGGTGTAAACATTTGCAGGAAGTGACCAAAATCGATTATTGATTTAAAACCTGCCAACTAATCCCCTTAATGTTAAGACAGAAAATTACTGACATTTTTTTGCAATACAAAATACATGCGATGCATATATTATAGAAGGAGCTTTGCGTGTTCTTTTAAACAACAAGATTAAATTTAAGCTTCGTTGCCCACCGGACGTCAGCGGCTTCGTTATGTTCGGCTTTAAAAGTTATGAGCGAGCCCCGTACCTTAATTTGAGTGGGGTTTCGGAATTTCCAATACTCGACCATACTTGCAATAGCACTGCAGTTTGTATGAGAAAGCCAGCTTTTCTTGTAAAGCTGATATACTCTTACGTGTGAAGTTCATTGGAAGAAATTAAACCCGGTCACTCAACGGGTCTTTGTTGGATTTCTAAATAGGATAGCTTGAATAATGAAAAGGTATGAGTGGGATTTCTGATATTCTACATGTTGTTTCAGGTCGTCATTCTCGAGGCTCGCATCGTTTTGCTGATTTTCCAAACTTTGGAAGAATATTAGATTATTTGAAATAACCTTCTGCATTTTCTTATCGGAAACTCACTGTATTTCATAAAATTGTCCTTTGTTATACCCAATAATGTTGTAGTTTCATGATTTTCAAGCAAAATCATTGGTTTTATAACTGTCATTAATTTTAGAGTAGGCGAAAGTTGTAGTTGTTGGAATGCTGGAGTATACAGCTTTGAACAGAGGCGTCGCAACGGTATTTCTGTATGGGGGGACACAAGGTTCCAGGGGACATGCAACTACTCAAATTTTTTAAATCAAAATTTGGCTCTAATGTATTTCTTATGGACTTCTAAAATTCTAGGGGGGCATTGTCCGTTCTGTCCCTCCTGTTGCGACGCCCCTGTTGAGCAGAGACGTTATTGTTTGAGTTTGTTATTAGAGCTCAATGACTTTGAGGGACTTCGGGGAATAAACTCTTAAACAGGGGATGTCGAGGAGAGTGTATTTTTTTCATAGCCTAGATGAAAAATATGAGACAACGAAAATATGATTGAAGCCTCCATTTACGAGAGTCTACAATTGGAACGTGAAAAATACAGTTTGCTTATTTTCATTTGTTGATCACAACATCTACAAAATTCTCCTACAAAAAGCAAACATTTATTTTACTAATTCTTCTACAATTTTGAGCGTGAATTTCAAACCAGCGTAGAATGCAATAAAAATTTAGCAATATTTTACACGCGCAAATATTTCCGTTTAGCTTGCTTCGCTTATAGACACAAAAGTTCAAATCTTGTTCTAATATACTCACAACCCGTCTTGAACAAAATGGATCTTTCAATTCCTGGTTTCACTATTTTGTCAATCCTACTTCTGTGTGCAAAACCTACGTGTCAGTATTTTACTCTAAATTTTGGATCCAGCTTGGATACGTTTAAAGATTGTTCAGTACACATTATTCTTAATCATATTGAGGTAAGTAATCACGATATTCCAACAATACTAAACAGATCAAAAATGTTATTTTCTAAATTTATCAGGAAGACCAGATAGCTGTCATCGTAAAGCAAATGGAATTTCCAGTAATATTGTCCGTACTCCGTTATAGAAGCAAGAGTGAAAGGGCAGAAGGAAATTATATTTTATGCAATGGTGCTCGATACGAACTAAAAAATCAATAAGGTTTTTTGTTTAACGTTCCACCACCCCAAAAGTTGAAATGTTTCGTTCAAATCTTCGTAAACACTGCGTTATGTTCAAATGCAATTCCAATTTTAAACAATAGGTATTATTTGCCATTAAACATTTTCAACACAATATATGACTACCGGTTGAAGAGGTTTCACTTAAGTCGGTGGTTGTGGAATACGAAATAAAGTTCGGCGCATATTTTATTCATGTGGAGCCGGACATATTTCCTGAAGCAGAGAAGACATACTCGGCAAGCATCCATTATTCAGCTAGAAAACGTCTTAATCCTACAAAACTAATATTTTGGGCTCAATTTTTTAATGAAAAACAAACCCTTGAAATAACAAAAACAGCAGTATTAACATGCGTTGATACTGGAGAGCTTAGCAGAATATGTATAAAAGAATACGGCAGAAAAACTGAGAAATATACCAGTTGCATGAAATCAAAAAGTTAACGATTTAAAACTAGTACAATATAATGTACAACTGGAAGACCGTGAATCCATTGAACGCAAACGTTTCCCAGTGCTCAAAAGCGTTTGTTGGTGTTGATGCCAATTTCTATCCTGACATTTCCACCAACAGTTACCCTTCGTCAATGGAAAGAAGAGGGGATTCGATGTTGAACCTATTTTATTGTACTAGTTTTAAATCGTTAACTTTTGATTTCATGCAACTGGTATATTTCTCAGTTTTTCTGCCGTATTCTTTTATACATATTCTGCTAAGCTCTCCAGTATCAAACGCATGTTAATACTGCTGTTTTTGTTATTTCAAGGTTTGTTTTCATTAAAAATTGAGCCCAAAATATTAGTTTTGTAGGATTAAGACGTTTTCTAGCTGAATAATGGATGCTTGCCGAGTATGTCTTCTCTGCTTCAGGAAATATGTCCGGCTCCACATGAATAAAATATGCGCGAACTTTATTTCGTATTCCACAACCACCGACTTAAGTGAAACCTCTTCAAACCGGTAGTCATATATTGTGTTGAAAATGTTTAATGGCAAATAATACCTATTGTTTAAAATTGGAATTGCATTTGAACATAACGCAGTGTTTACGAAGATTTGAACGAAACATTTCAACTTTTGGGGTGGTGGAACGTTAAACAAAAAACCTTCTTGATTTTTTTCGTATCGAGCACCATTGCATAAAAATAATTTCCTTCTGCCCTTTCACTCTTGCTTCTATAACGGAGTACGGACAATATTACTGGAAATTCCATTTTGCTTTACGATGACAGCTATCTGGTCTTCCTGATAATTTAGAAAATAACATTTTTGATCTGTTTAGTATTGTTGGAATATCGTGATTACTTACCTCAATATGATTAATAATAACGTGTACTGAACAATCTTTAAAACGTATCCAAGCTGGATCCAAAATTTAGAGTAAAATACTGACACGTAGGTTTTGCACACAGAAGTAGGATTGACAAAATAGTGAAACCAGGAATTGAAAGATCCATTTTGTTCCAAGGACGGGTTGTGAGTATATTAGAACCAAGATTTGAACTTGTGTCTATAAGCGAGCAAGCCTAAACGGAAATATTTGCGCGTGTAAATATTGCTAAATTTTATTGCATTCTACGCTGGTTTGAAATTCACGCTCAAAATTGTAGAAGAATTAGTAAAATAAATGTTGCTTTTTGTAGGAGAATTTTTTGTAGATGTTGTGATCAACAAATGAAAATAAGCAAACTGTATTTTTCACGTTCCAATTGTAGACTCTCGGTAAATGGAGTTCAATCATATTTTCGTTGTCTCATATTTTCATCTAGGCTATGGAAAAAAATACACTCTCCTCGACATCCCCTGTTAAGAGTTTATTCCCCGAAGTCCCTCAAAGTCATTGAGCCTTAATAACAAACTCAAACAATAACGTCTCTGCTCAACAGGGGGTCGCAACAGGAGGGACAGAACGGACAATGCCCCCCCTAGAATTTTAGAAGTCCCATAAGAAATTACATTAGAGCCAAATTTTTGATTTAAAAAATTTGAGTAGTTTGCATGTCCCCCCTGGAAACCTTGTGTCCCCCCATACAGAATACCTTGCGACGCCTCTGTTCAAAGCTGTATACTCCAGCATATCCAACAACTACAACCTTTCGCCTACTCTAAAAATTAATGGACAGTTATAAAACCAATGATTTTGCTTGAAAATCATGAAACTACAACATTATTGGGTTATAACAAAGGACAATTTTATGAAATACAGTGAGGTTTCGATAAGAAAATGCAGAAGGTTATTTCAAATAATCTAATATTCTTCCAAAGTTTGGAAAATCAGCAAAACGATGCGAGCCTCGAGAATGACGACCTGAAACAACATGTAGAATATCAGAAATCCCCAACTCATACCTTTTCATTATTCAAGGCTATCCTATTTAGAAATCCAACAAAGACCCGGTGAGTGACCGGGTTTAATTTCTTCCAATGAACTTCACACGTAAGAGTATATCAGCTTTACAAGAAAAGCTGGCTTTCTCATACAAACTGCAGTGCTATTGCAAGTATGGTCGGGTATTGGAAATTCCGAAACCCCACTCAAATTAAGGTACGGGGCTCGCCTCATAAACTTTTAAAGCCGAACATAACGAAAGCCGCTGACGTCCGGTGGGCAACGAAGCTTAAATTTAATCTTGTGTTTAAAACAACACGCAAAGCTCCTTCTATAATATATGCATCGCATGTATTTTGTATTGCCCAAAAAAATGTCAGTAATTTTCTGTCTTAACATTAAGGGGATTAGTTGGCAGGTTTCAAATCAATAATCGATTTTGGTCATTTCCTGCAAGTGTTTACACCTTATGTTAAGATATGTCAATGCACAAAACGTCCACATAATATTATATATGAATAATGACATCATGTTAAAGATGTTGTATGTTTAGCATATTATTGTTTGTTGTGCAAGCTAGTGCTGACACATCTTATTGCTGAATGTATGAAGTGATGTTTGATATGAAATAAACATGAGCTTTATTGCTCTAATTAACTTTAGAAACCCCTATACCTGATTTGTCAAAATTTTTCACAAATATTGCGTGTATAATTGAACACCTTATAGTAGAAAACAGTCACTTAATGCATCAGTGGTATTGTTCATGTTAAACTGATGTTCAATTGGTGAAGCGGGCTAAATTACAGAATGATCAAAAACAAGACAAACAAATTTTAGGTTTTTAGATGAGTTTTATATGTACATGCAATGCTTTAAAAACATTCACGAATGACGCATTAAATAATTTTTTCGTTGTTTCTAATTAAATCTTGCTTCGTACTTACGTTTAAGGCAGTAAAGTTTGGAGAAATTTAGTGTAATTTCATATTCTTGTAATAGAGCTGAACTATCGATTTTGTAGCAAATTGAACTTTTCATAAAATCAATTTTTACGTAGGTATAGACAATAGAAACAAGTCTGCTTTTAGTCTAGACTACAATTCCTGTTAGAGACAACTACATAAAAATACTAGACATTTCAATTGATTTCAGGCCTACTACATGTGTGAAAATTAGTAGAGATATGTATGTCAGTAAAGAAGTAAAAGGAAGAGTTTGTAAGAGTAAGTGAGTGTATAAACAGCTCCATTGCATAGATTTGTTCTGACAAGACAAGACAAAAATCACTTTTGTTTACTTTTACTATCCAGCATTTTTAATTTAAAACATTTAATATGTCTTCATAGATTAAAAACTAACAAAGTACAGATTTCATAAAATGATTACATAGCAAGGTCGACTAAACGCGCCACCCGAAACAATAGCTAATTACTGAAATTCCGTCTGCATCTACTACTACTACCATACGTCAGTGCGTGACCGAAATGATATTCGCCACCTTCTAGCATAATTTTTTATGAAATTTAAACAAGCATTCTTACACTAACATAGTTCTTGTCATACTTATCTACGGGGAGTCTACGTAGCAAACAGCATCTTCGAATATTTTCGTTGGATCGGCTATTAACGTCCGTACTATTACAAAGTCAAATTCTATCAACCACTTCTACTAGACCTTTGATTAGGTAATCTCCCTCAAAATTCGATGTCGATAATTCATTCGTTTTTGTAGGATCCTTGCACTCCTGTTGACTGGTTTAGGTTTTCGGATGACGCTATCAGAATCCCCGACACCACCCGCATTGGAACCTGCGAGACATGTAGGTGTTGCGTTAACACGACAGTCGTGGAATAACTCCACTTTTTCTCTGATGGGTTATTAATTCAGTTTTTGTTGCTCATCTTTTACTAATATAAACTTGCGAATTAAATTGAGCTTAACACTTAGGACAATAATCTAGTTAAAAAATTTAAATACCACCTACATAGTAAACCATTTGACATTGTAACCTTCTCATCCATTTATCCTTGCTGCTTTAAAAAAACAAATATATGTGTTACCAATTACGCAACATAAAATATAAATTCAGAGCTTCAATATACTCGAGCAAAACTTACCTTTTTATCCTATAACACCTGTCTGCTAATAATCACTTTTCACTGGAATGGAAAGCTGGTAATTGCATGTCACGAAGGTTCTAATTCCGGTGGTGTTGAGATTCGGATAGAGTCATCGGAAATTCTAAACCATTCGACGGGAGCGCAAGAGTCCTGCAAAAACGAAAGGTGGAATAGGATTAAAGAAATTAAAAATACTAAAGATTTTTGGGAGAGAATGATTACCTAATAAATGACCTATAAGCAGAGGTTACTGTAAATTGGAGCGAAAGTAAATATTCTCCCGAAAATCTTCGAGGTTACCGCAGGATATGTAGGTTCCTCTTGATGAGGATGATCAGATAAACTACGTTCATGTAAGAATGCGTTTTTAAATTTTTTAGAAAATATGCTAGAAGGTGGCGAATATTACTTGTGTCGCGCACTGACAACGAGATGGAAATGGTAGATTTGCGCAGAAAATTCAGATAATTAACTAATATTCATTTGTGTTCATTTTGACCTTGTTACGTGATCATTAAGCTTGCGACATTAGTGTTAATTTTATTGGCAGTAAAGTGGTACAACCATTTTATGAAATCTGCTTTATAGGTTTGTCTAACACTTATCGAGTAATAATTTAGGGAGCATAAATCCATGATAGCAAAAATCATACAAAGAAAATGAACCCAACTTGCGTGACTGTCTAGACTATTTAATCACTTGGGAGTTATGTTATGAGTCACATTATGCAACAAAAGCTTACTCAATATATTCCCGACAAGATCAGAAGTGAGGATCCCAAACATAACCCACGGGGACACACCAATGCCGATATTTTGTGGTTTGGCAGAGCTGGCCTCACCGATACGACTGCTTCAAATGAATGTATAACACGCATTATTTCACGTTGGAATGCATACAGAACCCATTGCTTAAATGTACATAATATGAGCCTTGAACCAAAATTAATATGCGCCCTGTACCACTACTAATACGCACCATTAATCGACATGAATTTTTAATTGTTTTGGCGAAAGAATTTAGTTACAAATTGTAGTTAAAATATACATACATTTATTGATGTAACCGAAGTTTACACATAAATTACATAATTTGAGCGGCCAAAATTCGGCCCTTTAAGTTAGCGTAAAATTTGAAGTAGAAAACAGTAAAATAACCTACGGTAACTCAAATATATAAAAATGTTCGTAATTTTTAAGGACAATTCCTAATAAATCCACAACTTACTGCTTTAAATGGACTAAATTATAAATTTCGTAAGGAGTATCCACGTCCTAAAGAGTTCATTTTCCAGGTCTTCTCCTCCTCATCACCAACACCGTCATCATCACAGCTAAAGCAATTTTTTATTGAGTTACTCAGTCAATGAGTCATTGAAACGGAAGAAACGTTAGTAAATAAAGATACGTAATAATGCGTCTCTCGTTCGTTATATGAAAGTATCATTTTTATTTTTATTACAATATGTTTCTCATATTCATAACATTATTATTCATTACAAATAAAACATTGTTGTGATATAGATAGCGTTCAATGATTCCAATTCTGTATGACTCATTCACTCAAACACATTAATGTACCAATGTGCAAAAAATTGAGTTTATGGTAATCATAAACACAAACATAATATCTTCTGCTAAGCTAAGAAAGAATCTTAACAAAAAAACAGATGATGAAACAATATTTACATGGTAGCATGGATTGGATCGAACAAAAGAAAACTATTCTCATATACCTTTCACCTTTGCAACACAAGTACTATATATTATATTCACACAGTTTGTATTATTGTTATTTTAAATATTCAATACAATTCAATTTAACTGAAACAAGTAAATTCATAAGTAAATAATGAAGGAATAAAGTAAACTAAAATTAAGTGAATAAAATATGACACGAATCGAGCCAGCCACAACCACCACAACCGCAACAACCACAACCACCTGGAAAAATACATTACATTACTATTCATTCACACATCAACATTCACAAAAGGGATCGCCTAAATTTGTTCATTTAGTCTTCCCGTTTTAAAACGGTGGCTCTAGATCCTCCTCTTGCTTTACGATTGCAGGGAGGGTCATCCTCATCATCCTGGATTATTCCAGACGCGATGTTCAATTGGGGAAGAAGAAGTGGAGGTGGGGGTCTCGAGAAGCTGCTCGATATACGCCTCGGACTGGCGTTTGGCATCCTGTCATGCCACTGCAAGTGAAGCATAAGCCCGTTTTTCTTAGGGAAAATCCTGGAACACTGGTGGCATGGAAAACGTGAGTTGCTGTAATTTTTTTAAACGAAAAGGTTTCAAAAAAATAATTAAAATTTTATTATCATCCAAATATGAAATATTAATTTTTTTAAAAATGTCAACTAACCTGAGATTGTAGTACATGTCGTCGCATCCTTTGGAAGGTAGTGTTCCCCTTGGAGTTGTCGCTGAACCCGAAGCGTATGATTACACTTCTCACAAGCGATAAATCCCTTTTTCGTAGGATTTTCAATGCGGACATTTCAATACCCGCAATAAATTTCTGTTTTTAAACTTCTTCTTCTTAAGCGTATTTCCTCGTCTGTTGGTTGCCACTTAAATTTTGGTTCCATAGGTTGTACAGCCCTTAAAAACCAACATTTCAAAGATGTTAATTGATATTCATTTCTAATTTAATAATCTACAATGCTTAAGACTTACCCATCTTCCATTTTTACACTTGCTAAATGCAAGTCGGTTTCTAAACGGTCCAACACGACAACTGGTTGAAGATGCGACCCCGGAATGGTAGAAGTTTCTTCACTGCTTGTTGCAGATGGAGGCTTATCGGTCGGGACAATAACCTCCAACATTAGCTGACGAAGTCTTACGAACTTCTTTTCTTCTGCTCCTTTTTGTAAGGGACGATTTGTTTTTTATTTTGTTTGGTCTGGGTATTTCGCCATCAGACACAGTTGTAAGAAAGTTTTTATGGCCTTGTTAAGGCGTTCTGAAGGCGTTGAGACTCCTTGTAGATGTCGTAGAACACTTGAACTTTGAGAGCACATGATGCGCACGTAGGAAACATATCCTTTGTGCAGATATTAGGTAGTCTTTTTATCAATATAAAGGTAAGCACACATAATTTCTAGTTTTTGTTTACGAAGGTTAGTAGTTCATCATTTCAGGTGATTCTGTTGAAACATAAGTTGACGCAAAAGTTTTTTAGAGAATTGGAAGAAATTCTGCGGTGTATGGGGGGGTTGTCTGTTTAGCCCCAAATTCCGGGGGTGCCGAGAAAAATTCAGGGGGGTACTGTAAACCTTCTAGACCCCCTGCTGGTTGCGGGCATGTTCTTCTTAATGAATGAAGTATGAAATTAAACGTCCTATTTCACTATGAACTAAGTAAACACTCTGACTCCGCAGTTCCTCCCCGAAATGCAAAACAGAAAACATCATAAAACAACTACGTAAATTAAAGTAGCTTGCACAATTAAGTTTTTCAAAAATCAAATTTGAAATAGATATGTCAATACTATATGTTGCTGCGATCTTCATCAACTTTTGTTTACAACTGATGACAGCCCGCGCATCTGCAATAGCATGTTTAAATGTACTGTTTTGAATTCATTTTATGTAAATATAATAAAATGAATAACGCAATATTATGCACATGGGCTGGGTCAATATATGCAGAGCAAGAAGTCGTGGCATTTCCATCCGTTCAACGCGTTAAATGTAGTGTAATTCTACCGTTTTTCCCACCTTAGGGAATGTGGGCCATATGTTTTGATTTCCCATACAGGGAACCGCTTAAGTATTTTTATCCCACACAAAACCCCACGTTGGCCCTCACAAAATAACGTGTACCACCTACAGTGTGTTCTTGTCGGGTTCGTATTAAACACCGAGCTAATTTGTAGTTATTACCATACATCATATTTAAATGCCTTTTGGTTAACTAAATGCTCAAGCTGCTATCTGGTTGCACTATCTGATTTTGCATGATATTCATCCATTATTTCTTCTAATTATTTGTAAGAAATCATTTTATGCTTTTTAACACCTTACAACTTACAACATTTAATTCACATATGATAATTAAAATTTTAAGCTGTGTTTAATTTTGGGCAACGGAAAGGAATTTGAATTTTAAGTCAAATTTAACTGGAAAGCTTGCTCGGGTTTTGCTCACTCTCCATAGATCAGATCAGATATTCATATATATTTACATATGAGTATAGTGAGATGCAATATAAATGAGAATAATACATATGTAGTTGGTCCTTAAATGAGCATCATCATCATTCATGTATAAATTTTATTTTTATATCATACTCCACGTTTATGTTGGCTTTATTATGATCCGTGAGTTGTTATAAATCTTTTTTGATAATTTTCGTTTGAATACGTTTTCTTGGGGCGGACAATTTTAGATTTTTCAAAAGGTCAAGAAAGCGTGTTTATATGGGTTAATAATGTGTCATGCCGTGTACCAGAAATGTTGTGCTTTTCCGTGATGAAATTGGTATGCAAAATCATTTATCATACGATGCAATCAATTACCTTTATTCAATTTCTTTAGTTCACACATAGAAAAACCATGTAATAGTCTGTAAATCCATCCTGAAAGTATGAAATGAAATGAAAGCGGAGGAAGCCACTGATCATTTGAAAATGTTATTTTTTGATATTTTGTATTTTTTATTTTGTTTTCTCAAATTAACCCCAAAATTAAATGTGATCAATAACGCGTAATCCTATTTCTAAAACTAACTAGTGAATAAGTATAATTGAACAAGGAAACTGAAAAGAACTATGAACTCTAGTTTACTGCAAAAGTACTGAAAACTCCAAAGTAAAATGAGATGAGAAAAATTCTAAGAGAAGTGGGCGGATATGGCTATTACTCCATTCCACTATTCTCAAAGCACAACCTTTATGTATGAATGCTATTGGAACACTAAACTGAATGGAAAGCCACATTTCTATGCATGAAATGAGAATCCCTAAGGCAAGGTGAAGACCATGCGCATGGAGCAAGGAATAATGCCTTGGGTGATTCTCCTCTAGGTGGCTTTGCCTCACAAGCTCACTTCTGTCACCAACAAAGTAGCTACAGCAAAAATTCTCAATCAATATATAAATCACTGCCTTGCATGGATTTTTGATGGTTGCTAGGCTTCCAGAGCATGAATAGGATTTTGAACAATCATTACAAAAATACGGCTTCTCGCCAATGTGACTTCGTATATGATTTTCCATACACCAACTTATAAATCTTTGGAAGCAAAACGGGCAACAGTGCTTTCCTTTTCTTTATCCGGATGTTTGACAAAGAGTGACTCTGCAAGTAAACAGCAGCAAACAAATGATTCTGGACAATGACGGCATTTGAAACGTGGTGCTTTTTTATGGCAGTTAATATGACGTCGCAAGTCTTTTTCAAAAACAAATGACGACGAACAGATGTGGCATGTAAACGGGCGTTCTTTTACATGCCAGCGGATATGCTCATGAAGATCATAACTGACAGTGAAATATTTCTCGCAGAAAACGCACAACAATGTTTTTTTATTGGGTGAATGCACGCGTAGGTTGTGATGTCGAAGTTCCCCTTTTGAAAAAAAAGCTTTTGAACACACAGGGCAAACGAATTCTCGAACTCTGTTGGCCTTGTGTCTTTCTTCGTGCCTTTTGAAACTGTTTTTGTGCATAAAGCTTTTTCTGCAAACTGTGCACTTGTATGGAAACTCGTTGAGATGAGTCCGGACGTGTCCTCTCCATGAATTATCATGGCTGAAGGATTTAAAGCATATCCGACAGGTGTACGGGCGCTCCTTGGTGTGATGAGCACGAATATGACTTTTTAAGCTATTGGCATTTTGTATTTTTTAGGACACAGGGAGCACACGTACGGCTGCTCATTAATGTGAATACGAACATGCGCCTTCAGTTTATATTTATTAGCAAACTTTGCACTGCAAATAGCACAACTAATTGGCTTTTCTTGAGTATGAACTGCCAAGTGTTGCTCGAGCTTTTCATTCGATGAAAATGACTTTTTGCAAACGAAACACTGAAAATTTCGATCTCGAACCTTTTTATAATGCACATAACTGAGGTGTGCTAAAAGGGGTGACTTATTGGCAAAGGAGGATGGACACTTTGGACATAAGTATGGTCTCTCTCTTGTGTGAAAACGGATATGGTTCTCGAGGGCATATTTCCAACCAAATGATTTTTCACACATAATACAAGAGTGCGGGCGTGTGTGAGTGAACATATGTTTTCGAAGTGCTTTTCGCTTTGTGAAAATTTTGGAACAAACTGAACATTTGTGGGATTTCACATCATTGTCATTTGGTTTGTTTGTAGTATCTTCTACGCCATTTGGTTGGTTTGATATTTTTGAGAGTGACAGACGTCTCAACTTCACAAAACAAGGTTTTAATTCAATTGCCATTGTGTAATGCACGTTATAATTTTAGCAAAATTTATTTTGTTGGTAACTACTATTAATCTGTACCACGAATATATATATATATATTCAAGACACACACTCTCAGCCCTCAGTCTCACTGGGATAACTTCACTTTCTTGACTGTTCATTTCACCAAAGAAACATTTGAGAAGCACAAACCTTGATATTTTTGTTCTCAAATGCAATGCAATATTTATGTGTTTATGTACCCAATAGGTTGGTTTCTTTTCGTCTGGCTCTGCTTGAAAAACTTTTCATATGTATACGTACTACTTATGCTGCTTTAGAACCACAATCATGGAAAACTTGTTTTTATCACCAGCCTGACCTTGAACTCAGTATTACATATACCTTGACATATAAATGCCAGGCTTTGAAACAGATAAAGTTTTTCCTGTAAAGTAAGCATTTTGTGTGCAATGCACATTGCTGTATTGTATAACGAGAGAAACTTTTGAGACTCAATAATCTGATGAGAGAGAATATTGTAGGAGAGAGGTTTGATGTTTGAGTAACAGGCGATATACGCATAACGATACAAAACTGAAGAAGCTTGTGGTATGATGTCAGAAATGATGCATTTTATTACGGTATTTTGTTTGACATAAGAACCCTGTCAAAAAGCGAGTCTGGTCTGCATATACTTTTATTTACAATACTCGAGAATATACCGTGAAGAACCCAGCATTTATCACCAATTATTAAATTTTACAAGCATTTTATAAATTTTTCCATTTCATTACATTGTTAAATTAAGACGACGGTTTGTTGTGTGGCATCATGGAACCAATGGTTTTGGCATACTTTCAATTGTCACCATCGTCTCTATAAAACCTCATAATATTTACAACAATTAAAGAAAGCGGAATCCATCCCAAAAGAAACACATAATTGCCTCATTTGAGAGACGAATTGGAAATAACGGTAAGTGCCTTGGGTACAACATAGATCCGTTTGGAAAAGAGGAGCAGACTGGATTTCGTATAAAATATTGGAAACAACATGGGGTAGGGTAACCTGCAACAGACGAGTAGGCGAATTCGCCAAAAACTGCCTGAAGACTCTAAAAGAGAGTATGAATGATTTCGAACGAGATATCGCTGGAATACCTCTCCAATGTTCTTTGCTGATAGAACTTCGTTATGACAAATATAAATTAACTTAAAGTACTAGTTTCTTTTGGCGGTTGAAAATTGATTTTTTTCTGAAGTGGAAGTTTTTACCAAAGTGCAAATGTACGCTGCCATGTAATTGCTGTATCCATTGCACACTAAAGATTTTGTAGTTATTTCAAAATGCATATATTACTAGACTCATACATTGATGACTCGAGTAGTAATGACAACCCGATATATTATGTCATAGATACAAAAAACTCATAAAACCGTAGCGAATTGACAGTTTTACGCATGTAAACGATAATATATATCACTTGCATTTTTACAGATCCCTTTCTCTCAATTCTCTCACTCATCAGGCCAGTACCCTTCTCTCCATGTATATCATTACACACCAGTCCCGCAGCAAAACAGACCCTTCTACAAAAAGCAACCCTTACCATTCACCCTTCCTTACTTCCATCCCCCATTATGGTGTAAAATATAACGGTCAGTTTTTCGTAGTGATTTTATGTAGTCCGATATACATGCATATATTTCACACTGTAAACAGAGAAGAGACTGCTCGATCCCAAGGGTTGGGTTGAACTCTTCTTCGTAGAAGGAAAGATACTCATCCCAAAAAAGGCCAGATTACAAGAAAAGTAAAGGGTGAACAAAAAGGAGCCCTATGCTCTTTTTACCTTTTTAAAAGGGTGAGCTGTGCGCCAACCCGTGGGATCGAGTAATCTCTTCTCTGACTGTAAACCCTTGGACTGAAGTAATTACGATGCTTTTTACACACATATTTTTTACCAAAAAAGTCAAAACTGCTCCTTACCGTGTAATTTTTGAGTGATCCTGTGATGAAAAATTCTCTTTCATTCACTTTTTGACTTTGTGACTGCTCAGAGAGAGGCATTCTTGATCTTTCCCCCGTTTATCTGGTGTTTTGTAAGTTCGTTTGTGGTAGCAGTATTATTGCATAATGTTGGACCTGAAGAATATGGAGGAAATCCCTCCGTACGTTGTAAAGATGATTAAGTATCAATATAATTTTTTTAAACTGCACTTCCAAATGAGAGCATCTGTGGAGGACTTTAAAACGTAAGTTTTTATTATTAGTTTGATACTTAATTTCAGACTAAATATACGTTTCATACAATTTAAGTAATTCACTTATAAATTTGGCTTTCAGTTTCGAGTCGTTCCCACTCCATAGACAAATATTCATGGCCGTTCATTTCGGCAGATGTTATTCCGATCGTTTTACACGAGCGACGAAAGATAATATGAATTATTTTCGGCATTTAAATGACCTTTACAGCCGCGAAATATGGTATCGGGGAAATTGTCCAGAATTTTTTGATGAGGATGACGCTTTTGGAACGGATCCTGTTGTTTTACCAGCAACAGAAAACAGTGTTATTTATAAAAAGGAATCAGTTAAAATTGTGAAAAGTGATAGTGGCGCTTGCACATTAGTTGTTGGTGAATGCGACACAGAAGCTGAAAAGGGTGAATCCAAAAATGATGACGGGAATACAAATGGAACCACAAAAAGTGCAAAAAATGATGGTACATCCATTAAATCTATGGTGGGCGATTGTTACGTGAAAATTGAAAAAGTTGAAATTTCGAATGGTGAGAGCGATGAAAGTGATCATAGAGCTAAAGATTGTGAATTTGTCAACCGAGAGGCTCTTGCTAAAAAGACAGATGATGATGATAATGAAAGAAAATGCGCATCTAAAAGTGAAAACAACGAAACAGATGCTAACGATTTTGGAACTGCTTCATCTAAAATCACTGGAAGTGATAATGAATGCGTACATGATGATTACATTGCGGGTAACGAGCAAAAACCGGGTTCAGACACGACCGTCACCGTTGCTACGAAAACACATGTAGAGGGGAAACGTAAAAAGTTGCAAAACTCGCCTGCATCAAGGAACGGCTATCATTGTGATTTATGTGGTGAGTCCGTGGAGGAAAGCTCACCTAAATCGTATTCCTGCGTAGTAAGCTGAAAAATATATATTTTTAACATTGGTAAATTTAAGTTATCGTTTAAGGTATATTTTAAACTTTCCCTATATAATTTATTGTTATATTTCAGTTGTCACCCAAGGCTGAACTCAAAACCCAGAAAAACAAGAAAGAGACCATGACGAATATGAATATGAATACTATCAGCAGTGAAGGAAAGAAACACACCTCTCAGAGACGCCTGACGTCAAAATTTCTATTTGTCAAAAGTGCAGAAAGACTTTTGAAAAAAGCGGGGGCTAATATTTTCACAAAAAAGATGTCAAAACGAAGAGAAATATCCATGCCCGGTATCTGGCTGCAACAAAGTGTTTTTTGCAAAGGCATCAATGAAAAACCACCTCATCAGTGGTGTTTGTAAGAAATTGTAAACTTATTGCAAAACTTTGCAGCAAAAATTTATTCTGATAAATTTAACACTTCATTTATTGTGTTTCAGAACAGTATTATATCAAGTATCCATAAGAAATCTGTAAATTGTAACTGTTTTAGTGGAAACGTAGAACATATGCATTTTATAATTATATTACGTTAGTAATTTTAGGGTATACAGTAAATTCACGATACACTTCGTATTTCGATAGCAAAAACCGTGAATTGACGTTGCTGCGTTGATTGTAACTCTAAAATGATTTTATCAATTAATAGTTATTGTAGAAGTTCTTTCAATAGGTGTAATATAAATGTATGAAAATTGAATGAAAACTTCATGAAAGACATTTGCTTTCTCTAGTAAAAAATGTGACACGTATAAGCAAAGCTAAGGATATAATTACTCGTGCATGTCAATTTGTTTTATGACCTTTGCATAAAATTTTACACATATTATTAGTTCAGTATTTAAGTTTTCCAGAGTGTTCTAGTGTCACTTTAGTATGTAATACGTGATCTGAATCAGGTTCAATAGCCCTTCGTCATATAATAGAATATGTAAATATTATGACCACAATGGAGTTTTGAGACGTAAACGTATTTTTAAACATACTTTTAATGAACTAAAAAATGTTCTAAAACAGCCACCCTCATCTATATATGCGACTAGCGCCTGGGGACGGGCCTTGCCCGAAATATAACACTATATTGCCATTTTCAAAACCGTATTGACGGACTTCTTTATTTCTTACCTTATCAGATCTTATCAGTAGCGCGTACGATTTTATAAATCAAGCACCGGAATAGCCAATAAGTCCAAATTGGCATCATTTAAACATGAAGGTTAGGAGTTTGTAAATAATTTTACAATTCAAGTGTGATGTGGATCCAAAAGTATAAGAATGCGCATTTAATTGCTGACCCTGTTAACATTTACGTCAGTTACCCTATATCCCAACATACTGAAATTTATTCGTTTTTCATCGGTTCGATGAACTTAAGTTATGCGCATTAAATAAAAATTAATGTCATTCGCCCGGATTGTGACTCTTTCGCATTTCATAAACATATATAGCGACCGTATATACCTAACTAATTTCTTTTTGAAGGGAGATAAACTAATGGAATTTTTATGAAAAATCGCATACATTAGCTGATTTATTTGTTGTGCACAAAATCAAACAATTTATCTTGTTGCGCAAAGTTTCCCGATTCTAATGGTGTAATGCATGTTTTTCTGCGTAAAAATTAAAACTTCCAGCCCCAACCAAAGTTACCCTAGTTTTGGAGTTATTCTATCCCAAAATACTGAAATTTTGTTATTTTTCATTGGTGCGTGGAACTTTAGTTAGGCGAATTAATTAAAAATTGCTATAATTTGCCTTGAGTGTGACTTTTTCCCATTTCACAAACATATGCGGTGGCCGTATATACCCTTTTTTTT
>LJIJ01003648.1:0-18059 GCA_001718145.1 Orchesella cincta | reverse complement strand
ACTTTGGTTTGAATTGATCATAACATATTGTAAAGCTCTAATTTTTCATTACGACGAAATGTGAATGCGCATCAGAGCTGGATGACAGTGAAGCTCAACAGCAAAAGATTTCGTTGTACAGCAAAACAATGCAGTTCACTTGTCATTATTAGCATTTTTGGTTCATCCTACAAAGTGCGCAAAAGCTCAGTCGGTTTCAACCATTTTGGACACACTTTTTCTTTTATGCATATTCAAATGCAACTTGCAATTCATTTCATTCCATATGATACAGACTTCACGCCTAAATAATCAATATTTTTCTATGAAACCACAGGAAACGCGACAGCATTCCCAGATTACGAAGTGAAATGAAAATGATCATTGATGTCATATAACTAACAATCTGCTTCATGTGAGACCGGCCGCATTTGCTTACTTTCTTCAAACATCAGTTCTCTGAAATTAAACACCCGGTGGGCAGGTAAAAAATATGTTTCAGAATAATTATATTGCCGGTAATGCTTGCTACATCCTTTCCCATAGTATGAAAAACCGGTATCCTATACCTACATCAAGCAGCCAAGCTCCTTCTTCTCTGCTCAAGGAATTTGATACACCAAAATGGTCAACTCTCAGAAGCTGGTGGTCGTTGTATTCATTTTATCTACCTGTTTCTCTTCTATAAATTAGATTTATAAAAGCAACAAATTGTAACGCAATGACGCAAACTCAAAAACGCCTGGTCTCAACTTTCCAGCTTTCACCCCTTTTTGTTTTTGAATGCTTTCCCAGTCCCATTTCATTCCAAGGAAGGAAAGCAGTTTGTTTCATCATTTTGTGAAAATAAGTCAGTGCACTGTAGGTGAATACTTAATAGTTTTTACAACAATTTAAATTTTTCAAAATTGTGTTGGAAGGAGAAAGTGTGAGAGTGCAAAAAATGTCTCAGTTCCAGAAAACTGAACTGCTTAGAGAAATGGAGATGTTGGAGAAGTTACACCAGGTGGGAATGAATCATATTTTCAAAACATTGCAAGGGTTTGAGCTGTTGCAACAAGAGGGCAAGCTGACGAAAATCGAAGACCTTGACGAAATGGAGCATTTGAACAGGTTGGGAATGGAGCTAATTTTGGTGAAGGTTGAGCAACTCCGCAAAATGAAAAAGTATTTCCACCAGAAAAAATTGAACATTGAGAAGAAAATACAAAAACTGTAGAAAGGTAAGTCAGAAGTAAAAATTAAGGGAAATGACCGAACTGCATGATGAAATAGATTTACATTATGAAGTTTATGCTCACGTGTATCTATGTCCCAGCTGCAGGCTGCTTGTTTGCACTGCATTTCAGTTGTTACAACTTGTCGACTATAGAATGAAAAAATTGAGATTTTATGCATGCAAATTTCTACTTTGTGTGAAAGACGTTTGCTCCAGTCATATTATAACGAAACAGGTTCCTGTGATGTGCCAATGGTCACAAGATTTGAGAAAGCAAAAATATGGGGCCAAATAGTTACCATAAATTGTGTACAGCTAGCCACCCAAGATGTTGTAGCACGATGCCCCTTCAAACTCCAAAAGCATCATAAGGGGATATAAGCCACTAACTGGCATCGTCCCGTACCTTGGTGTCCTGACTTCAAGCCAGTTCGTTTGGCAGTCAGCAAGTCATATTGTCACTAATTATCAAACTTAATAATAATGAAGCTTTTATGATTGACAATCATTTTCCAAGTTTTAAAATCAAATGCAAAGGTTTGTGTGGACGAAGATGTTTTACAGCATGATATGATGCTAATGAAGAAAACGAAAGTATAATGGGACATTAATTCTTAGTTATTACGATGTCGTAGAAATCAATATAAATTGCTTGCTACAAAAGTCCAAAAAAGGAATGAATACTTGCGTCTTGATAAAAACATGTAACAGTTTCGAACCACAACGTATGAAACATTGGTGGCGATTTAGCTCACGGGCAGACATATTCACCTGCTCTAATGGGGATGTTTGAAATACAGTATACAATATAATATGTATCACAGATTCAGGGAGCGGGTGTACTGGAACGTAGCCCTAAAATGTTTTGAAGCAAAAATATCTCATATAAGCAAACACAACAAAAATTGATACAATAGTTGAAACATGCATCCATGCATTCAAAACGCCTGTGCAAAATCCAATTTTTCAAAAGCCATTTTACCTAGATGAGGATTTTGAGGCAGTATCATTTCCGCTTTTAGACACGTAGCTATACTATAATTTTCAACAGCGCACTGTTGATTTTGTTTAAAATTGATCCAGATTCTCTCAATTAAAATACGTATATGTATTACAATCATTAACACCATTATGACATTAAGAAAAGGGTTATTAATTTCTTACTCTTTCTTCACATTTGTACATGCAACTTATATTTTATATGCAGCCAAAATATAAAAAGTTTTAACAATACATGTTTTGTCCATAAAACCACCAGAATTCGTTTTAACCAGATCTCAATGGCTTTGCTAACCCAACTTATTACTTGTTGGTGAAAGCTCGTACTAACGTTCACATCCATTCTTTTTTGAGGGTCCAACCGCTTAATGTTTTCACTTTTCCAAGTTCTCGGTTCAGAACCGCCTATAATTGTACATCACACTTTTATGCAACCAAACAACCTTTCAAAATCCTGAAGTATCTTTATGCTTTCTTAGGTTGAAAATGACAGAACTAAGGGATTCTCAAGTTACCCCGAGCGTTCATAAAAATGACTTCTCAATAAATCATCTTTATAACTACCAAAGAAATTTCCTACTTTACGAATCGCCCTCCGCGAATTGTAGTTGAAGGTGGCTTGGGAGATCGAAGTCAGAACAGACATTACCTTCTGAGAACAATGAGGAGTGCTGCAAAATGAGATGCACAGTTTGGAAAGTGAGTTGGAGAAAAATGTAAAAAAAAATATTAATACACTTGAAATTTGTGTGATTGAGTTTTGTTGGGAGATGCAGAAATTGCAATCGAAAAGTGAGGTGGGCAAGCAAGGTAGTAGTACGCTAGTGATAATTGTGCGAGGAGATTTTACGCAAATAAAACGAGTGAAAACTATTTCATACTAATAAATATAACACAACTTCTAACCAGTTTTGCACTATTTGTTGTATAGCTGTACTCAACTTTTTTTTCTAAATTTTTTAATAGATTTAATACAAATTTTAGAAAGATGTCATCAATCAACTACTATCAAAACTTTACTGCTTAGGTTACTGTCAGCTTTTTAAAAAAATTTCTTTGCTTTGTTGCCTTTCAACCTTTTATGAAACTTTTCGTTCACACACGAGCGCCTTTTCAGCAAAATTGAAAGAAGTCCGTTTTGAATTTTAATGTTTCGGTTGAAAGTGAAAGATACTAAACCAGCCACAGAGCCACAATAAATAAAATCAGACTGATGATTATGAATGGTAAAACTTTTTTCGTATTTTTGGAGAGAGATTTTAAATCACTTTAAAAAAATGTTAATAGACAGCTAGCTAATATTAATGTTAGACAATTAGCTGGCTTCTGGCACTAGTGCTCAAATAATGAAATACCGTTTTTTGACAAGGGTGGTTTACCGCGTCACAAAGTTATCGATTTTAGTTTCATTTCCGGTCAGTGTTGATATGCTCAATCTGATCAACTCGCTGACTGACTGCTGGTACCTACTCACACCTCCACAAATGCTTCCCCCATCAACTATCCTTTTATGACAGATAATACTCCAGGTTAGGAAAGCGATATTATATGTACTTCACGGCATTGTAAATGTACCGTGATTTGCATTTTTGAGAGTAAATGCGATGTGAGAGAGAGAGTCAGTCATCATTTCCCTGACAAGATCCCCTAACCAGCCTATTGAGCTGGTTTTATTTATCCCACAAACGGGAATATCTTGTCTCCGTGGGTTTGATTGGACGACTGCATCAATGTTGAACTGGTATAATAAACTGTGACTACAAAAAGATTTGACAGTCGTCTTTACCTTCACATTCTTTCGGTTTCTTCCACTCGACTTTCTCATAGTTCTCCTATTAAGCAAGGTAAGAGTTCGCTTTCTTTTTTGGAAAGTTAGTGATATCGTTTCCACTAGATGATTTTATTACAAATTAATTTTCACTTTTTACCACAGAAACGTTCAACTATTATCAATCGTCATAAGAAGTAAAGCAGCTCGGACAAATTCAAGAATTGAAAACATTGCAGTAGTTGCAAAATTGGATCTTTAAAAGAAACTCCACCATTGATAAAATTGAAGTAACATCTCAGAATGCATCCTGGAAACAGATTGCAGTTGGAAAATATTTCAAAGACAATCGAAATAATACGAGAATTGAGGAAAATGTCTGTGCTGCTGGAGCAGGCCAAGAAAAGGGAGAAACAGAGGATACTGCAGCTTAAAGTGATGATACGTGAAATGCAGAACTCGCAGAAACGAGTGAAAGTTGGTGAAGAAAATATTGGTAAGTATGAAAGAATAAATTAGAAAACAATAATAGAAGTGTGTGAAGGATTCGAGTTCAAAATCAAATGTTTGAAACAGATAATTCTCCAATTGAGAATTCCAACGAGTGAGAGAACCCTTCACAAACCAATCCTCTAGTTTTGATCACCCAAAGACACCAAAAGTCAGGCCAGATTGAAATAAACCATTTCTTCTATAGATGTTTTTGCTTCATCGTCATCAGGTGTCACACCATCGTTTCGTTTCTAATGAAATAATTCTAATATTTAACGTAATACTTTGTTCAAGGTAATATACTTAATACAAATTATGGGAAATAAACTGGTTGTTCTACATATACCTATCGTGTTGATGGAGCACAAATTATATTCCAACTACACATTTAATACCAATAAAAATGTGTTTCTGGCTTTCATCATACCCACACACTTTCTCTGCTACGTTGCATGCTGATAATATGCAACAGGCTTCTACCATCGCCTGAATTTTAGACGGAAATAAATCTGACTTGTTGAACGTAACAATTACCATGTACACTTTCGCCTTCTGTTGTTCTGCACAATCTCGTCCACTCTGTAAGAAACTGTTTATGCCATATATATTGTCACCGCACAGTATCATAATGTTATCCAGATCAAAGATGTTGTTACACATTGATGCAAATGAGGAGATGAACAAGGTAGTATCATTCCATCTACTTCTTGTCCATTCCTGTTTCTCATTCGCTACCTACCTAGAAAGAATCACCGTTCGTATTTTCAGTAAAGCAAAAAGTGCAATTTTTAAGTGTAAAATGAATTCTCTACATAATTGTTCATTTATATTTGCGCTGAATAAATATGAACTGAATAGTGACTACCAAAAACGTAAGAAGAATTATTAGGTAATTGCCCAACTGATAACTAAACCAAAAAATCGATTTGGGTCATTATGCAACTAAAATTAGAAGGAGAATAAGTATAATTAAATAGATAAATGTTTAACGAGATTACTGTACGCACATCAAACGACAACTCGAAACCAACGGTGCAAGAAAACTGTACGCAGTATTTAACAAGTTTATGCAGCCATACAAAACCCATTTTTAAATAAGCATTAGCACAGGTCACACCAATAATTACATGATGACAGCATCAATTTATTTATTGAATGAATTTTATAAATGTGAAACAATTGATATTTATATAGATTTTGTATTTCTCTCCTCGAAGGTGGTAAAAAGCAGATAGTATGCCGTGGACAAGAAATTTGATAGTGATAATGATGATGAGTATGATGATGATACAACTTGAGTATCTGCATTAACTCTCCAATGCCCCAGACAATCGGTTGGAATATTAGTAGAATAATAAACAGGAATTTCCAAATATTCAATAGCGGCTCTTGCCCTGTGAAAGCATCCAATACTCATTAAGTTTTACGCAAAAATTTTAATGGAAATTCATTTAAAAAATTCGAAATACCGTTTACACTCATAAGATCAATTTTTGTGGTTCTGCTGCACGTTGGTGAAAAGGACATTTTCACTTTCAACAGAAACTTTCAAAAAAACATGAGGTTGGCGAAACCCCAGCGCATAAAAAGAAATCTTGAAAGGTGGTGAAAAGCTGACACTAGAGACTTTAATGGCGATTTGCTTGATGGAATTTGAAAATATTTGGACGTTCTAGTTTTGACACGCATCCATTCTCGTTCGTTTAAGAAAGAACTCGTCACAATCATTATCACACGATCCTCGAGAATTGATTCCTTTTCTCTCGTGTTTCAAACGGATCGTTGGCATCCTATCACTTTTGCGTGCTCTGCCAAATCCCATTTCTGATTGCAATCTCTGCATCTCTGAACAAAACTCAATCACACAAATTTCATGCTTTTTCATCTCTTCAACCACCCTTTTCTCCAACTCTTTCACTTTTTCACCGAGTCGATCTATTTCTTTTTCCTTTTCCCAAAGTTTCTCATTCTTTCTGTGGGAATCATGTCTAAGTCCATTCAGTTGTCGCTCCAATTTACAAATCTCTCCTCTTTGATTTTCCAAACCCGCATTTTGTTTCTGGATGACTAATTTTTGCTTTGCTATTTTTGTTTCCTGCAGTTTCAAAACGGTATCATTTTGAACTTGCTCCATTCTAATCTTTCTGTTCAAAAGCTCAAGCTCCTCTACCCGTTTATGCAAATAATTTATCTGCACAGCCCCCTCTTTCTTTTCCTTTTCAAGTTCAGCTGCCAACTTTGCCAATATCTGTTGAGATTTAAGCCGGTCTTGATCATTACTCCTGCTTTTAGTTTCCAACTTTGCATTTTGTTCAGCAAGTCTTTTATTTGTTTCAACAATTTCGAAATACTTTTCCTTCTGAACGCTGTTGGACGTGAACAGTTGCACGTCATCCACCAAACTCTTGGTCTCACTTCCCAGTAACGTCCACTGTTGTCGAAGTGTATTGTTCTGTCTTCGTAAAAAGGCTTCGCTTTCCCGAGTCTTTCTCAACTCTGATTCTCGGAGGGCAATAAGATTCGTCAGGTAGCAAATTCTTTTGGCAGCTTGGTGGTTTTCAAGATTGTTAGCGGATGAGTGGTTTGTTGGAATTTTCGGAACAGTTTGGGAATTCCGTTGTTCTGCCATCTCTAACGATGGAAGATGAGAAAGAAACTTGAGTTCTGAGCTCCACAAGAACTTGGAAAGGAGTGGAAAGAATGGGCAGCTGAACTAACAAAAAGTGTGGATGGTGACGAAAAGGAAGGACATTTTGATGTTGAAATTCGTAAAGATTATATGAATTCTTGATTAAATTCAAGCATAGTAGTGGTGATATAAAAGTGGAAACTTGATCTAGTTTGATTTTGACCTCGACCTTTCAATTTTACATACACGCGCTTCGCAAGTAGGAGTTCAGTATTTGGATTTGCAAATGTCTGTCCAATTAAAAGATCAAGTGGGCACTAATGGCTTATCCACAGCTTTCACCACCATTTAAGGCAATATGAGGGTTACTGAAGCACGGATTGGCTGACAGAAATTTGCTGACAAAAGCAGAGATCATATGACACTTATTTAGACATTTTTCATATTTCGGTTGCATATAAAGTATGAAATATGTATGAATGTGATGCGAGAGAGCTTGGAATTCAATCTTCGATTTTTCCTTTATTTCATGTGGATATATATATATATATATTATATGCCTTTTCTTCAAGATTTGACTATTAGGATAAAATTAGTTACATGTCCTTTTTCCTGTTACTTTATTTTCTCCATTCTTTGTGCTAACTTCTATATAAATATAAATAAATGAAACTCATTCGTACAATTCACTTAATAAATTTTGAAACTGCACTAAACTACGAAAATCTGTCTGGAATTTACATGTAACTACTTTATCCTAATAGTCAAATCTTGAAGAAAAGGCATATATATATATATATATATCCCACATGAAATAAAGAAAAAACGAAGATTGAATTCCAAGCTCTCTCTCATCACATTCATACTTTATATGCTATACAACCGAAATATGGAAAAGGTCTAAATAAGTGTCATATGATCTCTGCTTTTGTCAGCAAATTTCTGTCAGCCAGTCCGTGCTTCAGTAACCCTCATATTGCCTTAAATGGTGGTGAAAGCTGTGGACAAGCCATTAGTGCCCACTTGATCTTTTAATTGGACAGACATTTGCAATCAAATACTGAACTCCTACTTGCGAAGCGCGTGTATGTAAAATTGAAAGGTCGAGGTCAAAATCAAACTAGATCAAGTTTCCACTTTTATATCACCCACTGCTTGAATTTAATCAGAATTTCATATAATCTTTACGAATTTCAACATCAAATGTCATTCCTTTTCGTCACCATCCATACTTTTTGTTAGTTCAGCTGCCCATTCTTTCCACTCCTTTCCAAGTTCTTGTGGAGCTCAGAACTCAAGTTTCTTTCTCATCTTCTATCGTTAGAGATGGCAGAACAAAGGAATTTCCAAACTGCTCCGAAAATTCCAACAAACCACTCATCCACTAACAATCTTGAAAACCACCAAGCTACCAAAAGAATTTGCTACCTGACGAATCTTATTGCCCTCCGAGAATCAGAGTTGAAAAGACTCGGGAAAGCGAAGCCTTTTTACGAAGCAGAACAATACCTTCGACAACAGTGGACGTTACTGGGGAGTGAGACCAAGAGTTTGGTGGATGACGTGCAACTGTTCACGTCCAACAGCGTTCAGAAGGAAAAGTATTTCGAAATTGTTGAAGCAAATAAAAGACTTGCTGAACAAAATGAAAAGTTGAAAACTAAAAGCAGGAGTAATGATCAAGACCTGCTTAAATCTCAACAGATATTGGCAAAGTTGGCAGCTGAACTTGAAAAGGAAAAGAAAGAGGGGGCTGTGCAGATAAATTATTTGCATAAACGGGTAGAGGAGCTTGAGCTTTTGAACAGAAAGATTAGAATGGAGCAAGTTCAAAATGATACCGTTTTGAAACTGCAGGAAACAAAAATAGCAAAGCAAAAATTAGTCATCCAGAAACAAAATGCGGGTTTGGAGTATCACAGGGGAGAGATTTGTAAATTGGAGCGACAACGGAAGGAACTTCGAAGTGATTCCCACAGAAAGAATGAGAAACTTTGGGAAAAGGAAAAAAATAGATCGACTCGGTGAAAAAGTGAAAGAGTTGGAGAAAAGGGTGACGAAGAGATGAAAAAGCATGAAATTTGTGTGATTGAGTTTTGTTCAGAGATGCAGAGATTGCAATCAGAAATGGGGCTGTGCAGAACACGCAAAAGTGATCGTATGCCAACGATCCGTTTGAAACACGAGAGAAAAGGAATCAATCCTCGAGGATCGTGTGATAATGATTGTGACGAGTTCTTTCTTAAACGAACGATGGATGCGTGTCAAAACTAGAACGTCCACGTAAAATCAGATCGCTAATGTCGAAAACCGCATTTCAAACCCCATCAAGCAAATCGCCATTAAAGTCTCTAGTGTCAGCTTTTCACCACCTTTCAAGATTTCTTTTTATGCGCTGGGGTTTCGCCAACCTCATGTTTTTTTGAAAGTTTCTGTTGAAAGTGAAAATGTCCTTTTCACCAACGTGCAGCAGAACCACAAAAATTGATCTTATGAGTTTGATCTAAACGAATTTTTTAAATGAATTTCCATTGAAATTGTTGCGTAAAACTTAATGAGTATTGGATGCTTTCACAGGGCAGGAGCCGCTATTGAATATTTGGAAATTCCTGTTTATTATTCTACCAATATTCCAACCGATTGTTTGGGGCAATGGAGAGTTAATGCAGATACTCAAGTTGTATCATCATAATCATCATCATTATCACTATCAAATTTCTTGTCCACGGCATACTATCTGCTTTTTACCACCTTCGAGGAGAGAAATACAAAATCTATATAAACATAAATTGTTTCGCATTTATAAAATTTATTGAATAAATAAATTGATGCTGTCATTATGTAATTATTTATTGATGTGAGCTATGAAAATGCTTATTTTAAAAAGGGGTTTGTATGGCTGCATAAACTTGTTAAATACTGCGTACAGTTTTCTTGCACCGTTGATTTCGAGTTGTCGTTTGATGTGCGTACAGTAATCTCGTTAAACCTTTATCACTTTAATTATACTTATTCTCCTTCTAATTTTAGTTGCATAATGACCCAAATCGGTTTTTTGGTTTAGTTATCAGTTGGGCAATTACCTAATAATTCTTCTTACGTTTTTGGTAGTCACTATTCAGTTCAGATTTATTCGGCGCAAATATAAATGAACAACTATTGTAGAGAGTTCATTTTACACTTAAAAATTGCACTTTTTGCTTTACTGAAAATACGAACGGTGATTCTTTCTAGGTAGGTAGCGAATGAGAAACAGGAATGGAGAAGAAGTAGAGCGAATGATACTACCTTGTTCCTCTCCTCATTTGCATCAATGTGTAACAACATCTTTGATCTGGATATAACATTATGATACTGTGCGGTGACAATATATATGGGCACAAACAATTTTTAACAGAGTGGACGAGATTGTGCAGAACAACAGAAGGCGAAAGTGTACACGGTAATTGTTACGGTCAGATTTTTTTCTGTCTAAAATTCAGGCGATGGTAGAAGCCTGTTGCATGCAACGTAGCAGAGAAAGTGTGTGGGTATGATGAAAGCCAGAAACACATTTTTATTGTATTAATTTGTAGGTGGAATATAATTTGTGCTCCATCAACACGATACGTATATGTAGAACAACCAGTTTATTTCCCAGAATTTGTATTAAGTATATTACATTTGAACAAAGTATTACGTTAAATATTAGAATTGTTTCATTAGAAACGAAACGATGGTGTGACCCTGATGACGATGAAGCAAAGACATCTATAGAAGAAATGGTTTATTTCAATCTGGCCTGACTTTTGGTGTCTTTGGGATCAAAACTAGAGGATTGGTTTGTGAGGGTTCTCTCACTCGTTGGAATTCTCAATTGGAGAATTATCTGTTTCAAACATTTGATTTTGAACTCGAATCCTTCACACTTCTATTTATTGTTTCCTAATTTATTCTTTCATACTTACCAATCTTTTCTTCGCCAACTTTCACTCGTTTCTGCGAGTTCTGCATTTCACGTATCATCACTTTAAGCTGCAGTATCCTCTGTTTCTCCCTTTTCTTGGCCTGCTCCAGCAGCACAGACATTTTCCTCAATTCTCGTATTATTTCCTTTGTCTTCGAAATATTTTCCAACTGCAATCTGTTTTCAGGATGCATTCTGAGATGTTGCTTCAATTTTATCAATGGCAGCGTTTTCTTTAAAAGATCCAATTTTGCAACTGCTGCAATGTTTTCAATTGTTGAATTTATCCGAGCTGCTTTACTTCCTATGACGATTGATAATAGTTGAACGTTTCTGTTATAAAAAGTGAGAATTAATTTGTAATAAAATCATCTAGTTGAAACGATCAAACTAACTTTCCAAAAAAAACGAACTTTTACCTTGCTTACTAGGGGAAATATGAGAAAGTCGACTGGAAGAAACCGAATGAATGTGAAGGTAAAGACGACTGTCGATTCTTTTTGTAGAGCCACAATTTATTATATACCCAGTTCACCTTACAAGGAAAAGGTCTTGAGGCGTGCCGCTCAAGGTAAGCGTAACCATTAGTCGTTTCTGGAGTAAAAAACTACACTGAAAAATGATGGGACAACGCGTTTTTTGTAAAACTCACTTTTGGAATTACTACGAACGAAAAACTGGCCAAACGGTTGTGTAGATAGATGGTTTTCGCATGAACAGGTATGAGAGGCTCAACAGTGTATTAGAAGGTTATATAGCATGTCAAATTTCTCCATATACTTAAAGCTTACATAACAGACCAAATTTATTCCAATCCTGCATTTTAGTAGCAGTACGAACTAAATGACTGAATTAAATTTGTCTAACGCTAACAACCTAGAAGGTTGTAGGAGCATAAAAATTCTGTCCTGAAATTCCTCTGAAATTTTCGGACTATTTTTAAAAAAAGCATGCAACAAAAAAACGGAGAGGTTTGAGAACACTGATTCCTCTCCATGAAGGGTTCTTCAGAAATCTGCAGACATTTTAGCAAGTTATGACTATGAAAAAGTAGCAATTCTGTCTGTAGTAAAGAAACAAAAATTCCTTTGATCGTAAATCTGGGGCATTGCGATACCTTTCAGGAAATTGGGGTTCTGCTACATCCTTTTTTCTTTGTTGTCATTTTCTGCCACATTCTTCAATATTTCCAACCCAGTAACAAAGGATTCAAGAAACCAGTCAAGTGTTTGGGCTTTCATTCATTTTCCATGAAAAACATTTGATTAACAACAAGCATTGCAATTGTATAAGATATTTGGATAATGATTTGGTCCAACATAGTGTCCGCGACTTCCTCCCTAGCCTTCACTGGTAAGGTGGTTTACCTGGCAAAGCTTGATGAAAATTGAGTAGAGGCTAGCAAGAATCACATCATAGATGCATGTGAATGTTTCACATTTCGCTCATTAAAATATGAAAGGATGTGGCTGAACTGGAGAAAACAGTGTGGGAAAGCGAAAAACAAGCTTCTCTGAAAAAAATGTGTAAAAGTGGGGGGCTCTAGATCAATATCACTGACATTCACGCTGTGTGTCCGAGAACTTTATATGTGTGTGTTTAAAAGTGCAACAAAAAGGATGATGCTGGAAATATTGCTCAATTTTTACTTAAACGTGTAGTTTTGATCGTCAACAAAAAATTTGGTTGAAATACCACTAACGTAAAATGTATCCCAAACAGATATTTTATTTTCGTGGAATTAAAATAAAATATTCAAGAGCTCGGGTGTCCACTAACCCTCCATGAGTTGCAAATTCTCCATTTAGTTTTCCAATCAGAATTCACCTGTTTCTCATGCTATTTGTTAGTGCCCATCCTAGCCGTGTCCCGGCCTGTCGAGCGATTTAGAGATTGGCTTCCCCCCAGTATTCCTTAAATATTATAGGGTATTTACCAAATTTTGCTGTTATGCATATACAGGATTAGACCTGTTCAACGCATATGAATAATGTTTCTTATTAAGTTCTCCAGTTTGCAACCAGAGTTTGTATGTGAACGTTTGCGTCACAATGGAGTCATTTGAAACCATGTTTGTACCACATATTTCACATATTTTGAGGTTTTAGCACAATCACATATGTAGTAACAAAATTGACGTTTTCAGCCATATTGACCGTTATTTTGAAAATTTTTGTGTTTTTATGTATTTTTACACATTTTAGCAATTTTCCTTTGAATTTCAGACTGTCAGTCTAAGATGTTTTTACTTACTGTCTGGATTTCACCTTAAACTATGTAATTTGAATATTAAACAGTTAAGAAATGGTAAAACCATTTGCTTGACACAAATATTTCAGTTTTCGTGCCTATTTGTGCCAATTTTTAACGATTGTAACCACATATTTACCCCACAATTAATATACATATTTCAACCTTCATAACCACATCTTTTTGGACAGCTCTATACGGATAATGATTTATGGTTTAAAAGAAATTAAATTGCAGTTTTATACATAATGAAGTTCTATCATTTAAAAACATGTAATTTCATTTCAACCACAGAAGTCATTCTATGGTGTACCTGTTACATTTTGGCTGTTGCAAAAGCGTTTATAACTTCCTTAAGCCTATTGTTTGATAAGATCGTGGTCGATTGACAGATTGCTCAAGCGTGCTGGCCCATAGATGAGCGGAGATGGTTCGTATGATTTTTAATTCTAAAAGCTCTCGTTTGTCGCCAACTAACAAGTAGTGTAAGAAATATTTTTTTCGTAACTGCTTCTTGCAAAGAAACCAAACATTCATAAGACAGTCAGATGCTGTCTGCACGGGTAAACACGAAGTTATGACAAATTTCATGGCAAAGCATGCCTTTCATGGCAATGAATAGAGTTTTTGTATTTCTTCAGCTTTATATATTTTAAATCTTCCACTTAACGAAAAGTCAAATAGATTGATGACAGCAGTGCCGTAGCTTCTTGGTTAAATGTCAGAACGCATGGCTTTAAGTAGTAGAGGGTGTCGCGTTTTTCTTTCAATATTGCTGTCTCGGCTTTCCTTTCAATGTTGCTGTCCCGGCTTTCTTCTTCATGTTTCTGCTGTTGCTGTCTAGCGCTTTTTATTCAATATTGGTGTACCGGCTTTATTCCTCTATTGTTGTTCCGGCTTTTTCCGTCATATTACTGTCCAGGTTTTTCGTTTCAATATTGCGCTGTGGTGGCTTTTGCTTAAATGTTGGTTGTATTTTCATTAGTGGTTGTGTCCGGCTTTTTCCATTAGTGTTTGTGTCCGCGGATTTTCCTTCGGGTGTTGGTGTCCGGGCTTTTCCATTAATTTCGGTATCCCGGCCTGTCAGGTACTCGCACACTTCGACACGTAGGATGGGCCATGCTATTGTTTGGAATTTGGGGCATCGTGAATTAATTCAGAAAATGATGATACTTTTGTCTTATCGCTACGTTATTTATGGTTGTGTCTTATGTATAAAAAATTCCAGATACTTTTTAAAACAGGTCAGCTTTCTACCTTAACGTTTTTCATCAACAGTTATCAGTAATATTTTAAAAGTATTGAGCTGTTTCATCATCTTAAACGTCATCAATATGCATGATGCATGCCGTCAACCTGGGTTGATGCAATGAGCATTGATTCTCCGTGATCTCCCTTCCAGAGATTTTCTTTCAGCGATAAACAGCAACCCTCAATGGAATCAACTGATGAATTCCAAGAAACCATCAAAATTATTTCCACCGGTATGTTCAGTCAATAAAAATTAATTAGTTTTTAATGAAAAATATATAAAAGATGCTAGACAGAGCTAAAAACATTTGTATTTTTGCTCATTCCAGGTTTTTCCAATGCTCATGGACTACCTCCCCCTCAAAGATGCCCTTGAGCTCCGTCTCGCCAACAAATCCGTTTTGAAGGAAGCTGAAGACACCCAGCTTCAAAAGTTGTCGGCATGTCCGATCTCTGAATTCGGTTACATTCCTTCCTGACTGGAAAATGTGACCAATCCACAAACCAAAGTGGAAGTGATGTGGAATAGATTCGAGTTCAAAACAGGAGCAACTCCAAAGTTTCCTTCAACTCACAGAATCCATTTTCAGCTGTAGAGGAAATCCATTTCTCTCTGGGAACCTCTCCATTCAACTCGGACTGAATGGGTGGATGATGGAGATGATGGGCAGGCTTTGTCTTTGATGCTCACCCGATTTGGAGTTTACCTGTCCAGCGTGTCCATCACTGACCTGGATTACTACACAGCTCCTGAAGACTGCATTTTAGACTGATTTACATTTTTGTCTCCATCTTCCCAACCTGAAATAATAATATAATAATAATCGGTTTATTGTCAGAATGGAGCCCTCCTAGAGGTGTCTTACACCATCGACATTTGTCAAATTGTATATATACATGCTTATTTAAAACGCAGACTTTCATACATTGTTATCGATTGTTATTGAAATTTTAGATTAATTAAAAGAAGTTATATAAGTATAACTATGTTATTTTAGCTTGAACAATTTTTTCTTATAACTAAATCAATACATTCATTAATAATATCATCACAGTCATCAGTAAGTGTACAATATTGTTCTGTTTGTTGCATTAAAAGGTATGTCTTAAGTTTAGAGTAAAATGAGACAGGTAGATATTGAAATTGAAGCACAGATTCCGGTATTGTGTACCATTCAAGTACCCCTCTGTATTGTGGGCTGGACTCTCCCCATTTACTCATGTTCGCTTGACTAGGAAGTTTGTAGGTGCTAGTTCTTGTAGTTTGCGATGTGAAACTAGAAATATCAAAGAAGTCATGGAAATAACCATACTGTAGATGAGTACATTTGTTTACAAAGGAGACCATTTCGTATGTGTACAAATATTTTGAAAATAGAATGCCTAGGTCATTACATATTTGACTAGATACAGAATCGTATTTTCGTTTGTTTAGTATATATCTAGCAGAGATTCTTATAATTTTATCCATTTGTTTTTGGCATGTGGTATTGTACAACCATACTGGACTGGCATATCGGATGTGGGACAGTACAAGAGAAGTTATTAATATTGTTCTGTTCTTTTGGCTTAAAACGTGTTTTATAGGGTAGAGTTTTGAAAGTGAAGCAAAACATTTACTTGCTACAAAATTTTGTGTGCTCATGCATTCATTCAAAATATTACACCAAGTATTCGGAGTTTGGAACATCTTTCAATGGTAACATTGTTTAGCTTTACATTAAAATGAGGTACTTTTTTTAAACGTGGATGGTCTTCCAAAAACATCATTTTACACTTGTTAGGATTAAGTTTTATACGTTGCTTTGTGTTTTGTTTTTGAAACTTGCTTCAGCTTAGAGCGAAACTCTCATGGGGAACCGCCGAAAATGGGTTTTTTTACCTCTGAAAGCACTTCCCTCTGCACCTTTTCTTGTGTCACTGGTTTGTCAGCGTTGGTTGTTGGAGGATGTGCCAAGTGGAGAGCCGGTTCCTATCATTCTACCGCTCTTACAACGTTATGGGAATTCACTGCAAGTTTTGAAGATTAGTGGGCGGATGCTAGGTGCTTCAAATATTGGAGTTGAAGTGCTCAACAACTTGCTTCCGAATTAAATGTGTTCAGCTGAGTGATATTCACGTGTCAGCTGCCTTGCTCAAGCTGACGTCTGTGAATTGTAAACTGGACAGTTGAGAGTGAGTGGGTCTCCAGATTCCGGAATGGAGCGCTATTGTCGCTTACTTGAAATCGTCCAAATGGGAAATAGGCATGGGGAAACGTTACAAACACTCGAACTCTTTGTGACTCTTTCATCGATCAAACAAGGAATGAGGGAACGGCTGAGGTTGAAGCAGATGGAGAGGTTGCATCCCAAATTGAACAAGTTCTCAACAATTCTGGATAATACTCGTGACTTGAACTTTTATTAGGAGTTTGTGAAAGTTTCTTGTGCCGATTTGGAGGAGATACATTTACGAGTTCATATTCCTAATAGGTTATTAGCAGTGGATGAAATTAATTTACAAGGTGCGTTTCTATCGTTAAAGAAGCTGAACAAGATTTTGGTGAGGTTTAACGCAAATCCAAAAATTGTGATTAGAAATCCTGCCAAAACATAGTTGTTAAATTGAATTCTGAGCAATAAAAATGTGGGATTTGCAAGCTAAATTGCTGCAGTTGAGTTTATTCTCGAATACCATATAAATCAAATGCAACCGCATTGATCCAAGAGGTTCATTATCGTGCACCAGAAGTGATCCTCGGAGCGAAATATGGACGACAAGTGGACATGTGGAGTTTTGGTGTCATCTTGACAGAACTCTTCACTGGAAAAATAATTCTTGAAGGCAGCGATGAGTCCGATCAGTTGGCGTTGGGGATGGAAGTGTTTGGAGTACACCTCCAGAGTTCCTGGAGCTTTGTAGTCGGCAAAGAATTTCATCAAGGATGGAGAAACCATGCTATGCGGATGTGAGGTCTTCTGCTAATATGAGAGCACCCCGGGTTATCGTGAACTGTCGTCCGTCTTGAAGAACTGTGAAGATGTACATTTTCTGGACTTCATTCGTGGTTGTCTCACATGGGATCCCAGAGCAAGGCTTACTCCTTCACAAGCTTTGGTCCATCCTTTTATCACCAACAAAATTCCAAGCCCAGATGATAATGAGAAATGCCTTCTCTCCAGCAGCGGAAGGACAGCCAGTCCAGAATTCAGCCAGCCTCTCAGGCACATATTGGCAAGGGGACTAGGCCGTGTTTGGAGTTTCCCTATTTACTACTTAGCCACCTCGAGGTGATGCAATTGCCTGTTGCTACTATGATAAATGATATGTTACTTTACTTACTATTGATTAATTACGGATAACGCTTCGGATTAACGCTTAACTTCGGATACTACAGATTCACAGGACCGGAGACAGTGTCGTGCTGGTATTATGATAGTGTTAGGAATTAGGCAGGTAATTAAATGCGGTTAGTTAACTACGAAAATAAAGCACTCCTTTTAACTACAGGTTAAGTACGGAGCGGGAATATAATCTCTCTCTG
>LJIJ01003647.1:0-18074 GCA_001718145.1 Orchesella cincta | reverse complement strand
ACATATCAGGTCGATTTCATAAAGCTGGTGGAACTTCTCCTTACCGTTTTAGGACACAAACTAGATCGTTTAAGCAACTCTCGATGAGACATTTGAGGTACTTATATCAACTTTCTCCACCAGACCCGAAATCCTCATTTTCCTTTTGGTGATGCCATTCTGCCGGCAGGTCTTGCTTCGCCAATTTTACCGCTGTTGTAATTAGTACGAAAGGTAGTAATCCTAAACCCATCATAACCGAGTTCCATCAGCACACTTTTCACCTGTTTCAGCGACTTTCCATGCTTGGAAACTGCCCAACGGACACTATTGACTTCCTTTGCAAATTTCTTAGGCATTTAAGGTTTTTCAAATGAGACCTTTTGCACATTTATGGCAAAATGCCCTACCTTTCATTCCTGTATTCATTACCCGCCTAAGATAAGCACGGGCTGAGATATCAGTAAACAAAGGAATGGACATTTAGGCGCCCCACCCTATACTGCAGTTTTTGCAAGCGAATGTCTCTTCAACATGTTTGTTTTCAAAAGCAGGTTCTTTATGAACCCTCGCCACATGTTTGAGTTTCTTACGGAGTTGCTATCAATATTTGATATTTTTTGGACGGAGATATCGCTGAAAACTTTTTTGGTTCCATTTCGCCCCGGTTTACTCCGTTTAATGAGGTTTGCTTTGGTTTCTCGATATCTCCGTCATGTTAAAGCTGCCGACGGGCTTCGGCAACTTTTATTTGTAATCCGCATCTCGCTTCCAGAGTTTTTCAACCTTTGTTTACTCCTCGTTTTGGTTGTCTACGTTTATGCCTTACTTGGAATGGAACTTTTTAAAGAATTTATAACATCGATTTACTCTTCAGCTTTTTACACGCTGAAAGCGGCATTTATTTCACTGTTCCCTATGATAACTTCTGCTAGTAAGTGCAAGGGGGTCTGGATTAATCTCGTTCAGTAACGTTCCGTATAAACCATTTTTTCTCAAATTCCAGATTGGGCCAGTCTTATCCATGATCTATCCTATGATGACTTATGTATTTATAACAAAGAGAATACATCAGGAGTTTGTGGAAACCAAACTGTAGCAACAATATATGTCATTTCGTTCGTATTTATTACCTTCGTGATAATAGTAAACTTATTCACAGCCGTAATACTGGAAAGCTACTCACGTGCTATAAAACTTATTGAATGCGAGCTCGATGGTCAACACTTTGAAATGTTTTATAAAGTTTGGACTCAGTTTGACACAGAAAACTCCCAATTTGTTAAACGAAACGATTTGTCAGAGCTTCTTGAGAGATTTGAACCACCTTTGCAAGTTTCGAAACCCAATCGATTTGCAATTACCCTCATGAATATACCCATTTGTCAAGGTGACAGCTAATCTATTTGTTTTATTATTTTATGAATGATACGGTTGGAATTTTATAATGTTAATTTGAAAATAGGCAATCTGGTCCTTTGTGCTGACGTGTTGGATGCTGCCATCTGCTACTTATACTTTCGCAAAGGTGTCATCCCTGCAGAATGTTTCAACCAGTATCAAAATGAAATGAAAAATGAAAAGGATTGTAAGCAAGAAATGATCTCCTCGACGTTTCAGGAGCAACGCGAACAACGGAGTGCAAAAATTATTCAACGCGCTTGGCGAAACAGAAAAGCTTCTCTGTCAACTAGTTTACAAATTTGGGAAATACTTCCGTTTCAATATCTCTGAATCACATTGCATTTTTAAAAGACTTTAACTATAGCTATAATTTCTAATTTATAACTGTAACTTTAAAACACAGTATCCTTATTAACAAATTAATTAGAACCAAGCATAACATTATCTTATTTCGAATAAAGCTGTTGCAAAGTAACTACGCAATTCAAGAAAATCATAAGTGTCTCGTCTCACTGACGACTAATATTTTTGCATTCATATTGTTTACATACTTTACTTTTCTTTATTTCAGGACTCTTTATGTATTGCTTCTCTCTATTCTCTGCAAAACCGGTTTTGGGGGTAATTTGAGACAGTACCTTATGAATAGAACGATCACGACTGCGTAACTACTATTCTTTTGATATTAGAAGAACATATTTAACTACCCGTTTCATATCAGTCTCGCTAAATTTTCCATTTGTGCACCGTGGAATAATTGGGAGGACTGGATTGTATATGATTACCCAAACCGTACAAGAGAAGGTTTTTCCCAGTGTAAAATCATAATTCGTTGACCAAAGCTTGGATGGCTGCTACCTTTTTGCAATAAGCAATGCACGTAGAATTCCCTCTTCTTTCGCTCGCCCCTTTCCATCACGAGCGAAAAATATGTGACAGGAAACCATTTTTCACAAATGAAACAGCAGAATGACTTGTTACCTGTGTGATTCCTTATGTGAATTCGGTTTGGCCACCCCAAACGTAACTCTTGCAACATATTTCGCACTTAAACTTTCCCTTTCTGAATAATTTATTATGGCGGGACAGAACTTTCAAGCTCAAAACGCATATTTTGCACATATACTTCTTCTGGTACAACTTAGAAAGCTTGTAAAGGTGGATTACCAACTTAGGTTTGATGCAAAATTACCAAGCACATTCAGTACAGAGGAAAGGCAGCTTGATGGAGTGGCGAGCATAATGTTTTAAGCGCACGACTGGTGCGTAACGACTTTCCATAAATTCTGTTACAGTGATGGTTTACTTGTGTGTGAGTGAAAAAGAGCTTTGAGCTCGTTAAAAATTAGAACATTTCATTCGCAAAATAGACAAACCGACAGCAACACTTTCACGTCGTCATGTCTCAAAATGCGATTTGTGACCGTCCACAATGGAAAAAGCAGACTCACAAACAGTAAAGGAATACGGCTTTTTCTTATTGTGAGATCTCATTTTGAGCTGGAGTTCAAGGTTGCCAGGATAAACTTTGCAAAAAATGGAATACGCAAGAGTACGTGTGGTCATGCAAAGGTCAATAGGGCTGTGATAAGTCATTGGCATTGAAATTACAGCTTATTCTCATTAACATTCAGTGACCTAACCAAAAAACTTGAGACCCTCACTTTTGCCTATACAAGGTTCACATATTTAAAACGTTCTACTTTGGAACGTCAATAAGCGAAAAGGTGACCGAGTCCGGAAAGCCAGTCCAACAATTTCTCCGAGGCACGACTCTTTCACCTATAAAGTAATTTCCAATGGAAATGCAGCGTACACACATATATTTTCATTCCAAGAAAAAAGCTTTCCTCAGCTTGGGGCTATTAATCGTCAGTTCGCGTGCATGAAATGAGCAGCTTGAAAATTTTATAGCTCTGCATGTATTATGTTGATACTTTTTCACACATTTTTTCACGTATAATGTATTTGCGGTTACGTTTACATTTGAAGGCTTGGACAATGTATTTTATACCAACATGGAAATGAATCAAGCCCAAACCAAACATCCTGTTGCATATGAGTTGTTTTGATTTCGGGTGAAGGAACTTGAACTTCCACAATTGCAAAACGTGCTAAGCAATTATGCAACGTAAGCCAAGACGAATAATATAAAATACATAGAAAAGCAAAGAAACGACATGAGTTGATGTGCCCAAAAAATTGAGAACTGAACAAGGTAGAGGCACTGGTAAAGGTAGATCATGATGATGGTTGGAAAACAGTGAATCACATGCCCAATCGATTTGGGTCAACTTTCAAGTCGAAAGATTCAATCAGGAGGAAGGGCTAAATCCCTTTGAGCCTGAAAAATAGAAATCAACGAATCTCTCAGCTCCCAAAAAAATCGATCGACTATATCTTGCCTGATCTACTTGCCCAACATGCGCTCAAGACGTTCGCAAGTGACTTTCTTGAGCACAGCAGACTGCTGCTGGGTTGGTTCTCTTGGTTTCTTCCTCCACACGATAAAAACTTCTTATTTTCTTCCTAAGCACTTTCGTACTTGAAAGCAATGACAACTACAAAATGCTGAAGAAGTGATCAACATCTTTTAGTTGCTAATGTTCTTACTCGAATTTAATACGCAAATATAACAATACGGCTTGATACCCTTTTGTTGCTCTTTTGTGTTTTGTGTAATACAAACTGGCAGTTTGAAAACAAATCCTTTCTAAACACATGAATCTTTGTGGGTTGGGATTTGTAAATGGAAGCAGCGGACTAAACACACAGATATACAGAATGGTGTTTGGAATATGGTTAGCTTACACGGTAGGAATAATGATGAAAAAAGGATACGTCTTGTATATACAACAAGTGGGAAACGTGAGACGTAACGTAGCATCATATGCTTGATATAAAATCGAACTTTCTCTTCTTGAATATACACTCAACGGAAATCAGCCCCCCTCAACCAACAGAAATAAAAGTAAGCAAAGCAAGTTGATAAAGGATAATGTAATTGGAAACCCTAAAGCAAGTAAGAAATTATCACCCAAACAAACAAAAAAAGATTTATTAAGGACAAAGTGCGAGGCTGCGCACTGAAATAAAATCTGATTTAAGTAAAGAACATGTTGTTGTTTAAATTCTCACTCACGTCACACACAGCTTGTTATATGCTATTCAAAAGCTACTGCACCGATTACTCTGAATATGCACTGCAAGTTCAAATCATAACTTCCAAATTATTTCAAAGGTGAAAGTATTTCAAATGATCGACATGGTTTGTGAAATAGCAATCGAAAGCTACTGCAAAATTAAAGGTTGTAGAAGACATCATCATCATTTTCCAGTTGTTCCTTGTCACGGATTTCTTCACAAAATTATTTTTTTAAATCCATGAGCAAAATAAAAATCTTAAGACGCCCAAATCCATTCCCATATTTGGATGCCGAGTATAATATCTCACGGCTGTTTATTATTTTGCATTTGGTCATTTCATGAATTATGGATTCACTTCGCTTATGGCGGAGTCCCCAAATTTGAATGCGAATTTCCCAGTGGAGCAGTTCGGTTGGGCCTGGCTGTGAAATTTCTGCTAACGTTTCCTGGGAAACGTTTGAATACAATAGGAGCCGCAACAAATAGATTTTAAAGTGTCGCACTACATAAATTCCGGGCCGTTTAAAGTCTTTAAATTCCTGCGAAGTTCTGAGTACGTCAATAGATACAATGCTGCTGTGATGATATTTTCAGCTAAATACTTAAAGTTTTCCGGTCGTGAAATAAATCCATGGTCTACGGTGTCACGGACTCTGGAATGGTATAACCAATCCGTTAAATACTGTATGTCCACACAAATTGGTTAAGGTCATAGCTAATTAATAATTTAATTTTTGGAACCCGGTAGTATATTAGAGAGCTAAAATATTGATGACTTGGGTAACCATTGGGATCTCTTTGTAGTAGTTCTTGGTAATTCTTCATGAAGCTTTTTAAATTAGGAGGATATATATGTAAGTCAATTTGGCAGCTCCACGGTTTAGAATACCCTGTGATTACAAAAAGGGGTATATGCAGGCACAAGCTACCAGGAATGTCATGGGGGTTCAGATATTCATACAAAATGTTTGTCATGTTACATTCTAAAACTCCGTCTTGTATTGTTATGGATCCTTTTTTGTAGAACCTTTTGGGCATCCATACAGGAAATGATTTTTGAATTCCCAAAGCCCAGTTGTCCGGAACTCTCACTTGAGTTAGTTCGGGAGTACGGATTAAGATTTGGAAATTCGGAGGGTTTATATTTACCTCACGAAAATTGTCCAGTGACGTAAAACAGTTGTCCGGATCAAAGTTGAAAAGGAATTGATTTAGGTTTACAATTTCTGGGAAAGCTTTACGACTAAACGGAATTCTTTGTCGAAAGGAGGTATCCAACATGTCTAGCGTCCTATAATAGTCTTGCAATGTTCCATTTTTTGAAAGGTGGGACAGGAAGAAGACGTTACTCGGTGGGGAATCCGAAGCTGCAGCCAAAAGTTTTTTGACAAAACAAATAAGTAATATGGTTGCCAGGAACACGCCAGAGGGTATCATTTTGCCTTAAAAATTCAAACAGCAGGAAGTTTTCCAAACAAACATATAATTAATTTTTTTTGTAAAATGTAGGATTCACAGGCTGGAAAAACTTTGAGCTTATATTTTGTCGGTTCCAAAACTTCATCCATTTAAGGAATTGGTAGTCTTTCTTTTTGCCTATGGAACAATTACTTTAATGTCCTTTAATACTAGCACGCGAATAAATTAATTCGGCTAATGATACGTTAAGCAAGCCAGTTTTATATAATTAATAAGCGTCCAAAAAATTTCCAAGCTACTTAAACGGTATATGGATCGGATAGTTGGGTTGCCCAATTTTAGCAGAAAACCCTTTTCCAATACATTGTTTTAGAACTAAAGCTAAAGAAATTTCGTTTGTTAATTTCAAATATGCAGGATAATGAGAATTGTATGATGCGAAGAAACAAATAAATTTGATCTCGTACGTTGTTTTCTTGGCACACGTTTTGCAACATAAACGTGTTTTTGAAGAAAAATCAGAGCGCGGACTGCGAGGAAATTATTTTGAAACGGCCAAAAGTATTTTTAGCCGATGTTTTAGGCAAATTTCTGGAAATGTGAATTTGAACCAATTGTTTTGCTACACAATAAAACTTTTGGGCCCTTATTAATGAATAAGTTCGTTTTACTAAAATGTTTACTGTATAATATAAAAAATTACCCCAAAGAACTGGTTGAAAACAACTTTAATTTTCTAATTTTGGTGAAAATATGTTCTTGATGACAGTATTCTGCTAGATTCTTCAGTTACGTCTGGATGTGATATGTTTGCCCATTTTTCTCGTTTCCTTTAACTACTGAAGACTCACTAACTTTTGTTAACTGTGAATTCTTTCTCAATTGTTCTTTGATGCACGATCTGACCTGAATACTGTTAACTGACCTGTCCTGAACAAATAGCATGAACTTTTCTTAACTCAACTAGGTATGCTTTATAATGATGTTCAGCAGTAGTTGTTAGATGCTTTTAATACATCGGGTGTTTTAGAATACCATTTTTATTTGGAATTTGAAAGCCGATGTTCTACACAAAATGAATTATTTGAATTATTATAATTACGATTGGATTTCATCATGCCATGAGTGATTATATTAATATGTATTATTAACTTGAGGCTATACAAATGTTTGCGTCAACGAAACTTACCTAACAAACACTACAAGTTTAGTCCTAAATACAAAAATTAAAGACTCTAATAATCTATTCATCTACTCGGTATTTTCTTCCACCGAAGCAATCCACTTTAACCAATAGGTTAGAAACACCCACAAATTCAAATTTATTTGAGCATCACGTCCTGAAAATGTCATGCAAGGCGTATTGACTACTTTAAATGCTTACACTCACCCAAATTGAAATGATCCATCGCGCACCAGACACATGACATGAATCTTATAAGATTGGCGTCATATGCAAAGTGTTCAGGGCAACTAGTCTAGACCTGTTATTGTAAATTATTGGATTATTTCACATTTGGCTTTAGTCAACAGCACACTACAACTTACTACGCGTTTTAGCCAAGCAAATACTCAGTATTTTAAAAATAGAAATGATGTTCGAAGCAGAACTTTTCGACCCATTATTCCTATTCCAATTTCCAATCCTTAGTTTCTCAGCATTAACAATAAATGCTTTTCGCAACGAGCAAAATTCTAACTGCCTAATTTCTACTGTATACGAACTCGCTACTCCTGACATTCACACAAATGTTGCGATCGAAAATTTGATGACTAATTCCTTCACTACTGTAAGCCACACAATACACGAATTCAATAGTTTCAACTTCTTACCTTGGAACCAGCTAGAGAACACAACCGACGACGATTCTCATGATGACGACTATCTCAACGAGGATAAAATGAACATGAAAATGAACAGTGGATATTTTCGCTTCGCCCCAAAATTAGACGAAGCCTGCAGAGCTTTCATTTTGCTCACTGAGTCTTTCAACAAAACGGTCACCACAATTCAAAAATCGGGATACGGAGCATCATCAAACACCCTTTTTCTCATTGCGACGACATCGCTCAATGAAGAGGACGAAATAATTCGAGGTTTTATCAATGATTTGTTGCATATCTCTGGTACATCGTTTCATGCCCCACTTGCGTTCTATTCCCAATCAAAAAAAATCAATTTGGATTGTTTTGTTACTTTTGCCCGTGAGCAACAAAATCGGATCGCTAGATTTAAACCAGTATTTTCCTATCAGATGCTCTCGAGGTCTGCAATAAAACTCAATTCAAACGGCTATGGGAATCTTTTGGTTATTAACAATTACTTCACAAACACAAACCCAACTCAGGAAACGTGTTTCAGAAAATACTCCTCAAAACGGGTTCGCACAACCGTTTTTGGAAAACCATGTCAACTGCACGTATCCATCGCTTTGGGAATCAGCATATTTACAGCAAGTATTAAACATAACAGCAACAATAATTGCCGGAAGTGTGGACGAAATACCTCAAAACTGGTTCCTACAGATCAGGCTCGGGGAAGGTGTAGTCGTTCCTATGCCGAATGAAATTATTCAAACCGGAGGAGATATTCAATTTGCTGTGGAGGAAGGTCTGAAAGTCCTCGCATGTCAGTTTATAAAATCCTCCCAAGTTTTGAACCTAAGCATAGCATCTGCTCTAGATATTTGGACATGGGGCATTTTGGTTGCATCCTTGTTACTTTATGGATTTATATTCGGAAGTATTTGGAAGGGTTTTGATATCATCTGGACATTTTTTCAAAAACCGTTGACCTTTTCTCATAAACAGGGTTCTGTTTCCTTGATTGTGTTTATGATATCTTTTCTTTCTAACATTTACCAAAGTGACATTTCAGCTGATTCTATGCAATTAGCAGAGTTTCCAACGTTTTCACACGACGATTAATCTCGGCTACAAAATCTGGTTTCCAGGGAAACCAGCCGTTGAGCTAGTTTTTAATACTCTGTCCAATGCAACCCAAAATGAGATTAAAGAATTAGTAGGATCAAAACCAATGTCGGCACTAGTTGATGGAGAACTGGGTCAGGGGCCACGGAATTTGGAAATGTTTGAAAATGCTACATCACATAAATTAATGTTTACACCTTTTTCAAACCCTCAGGTTATCCTTTCAATTGGAAGGGATCTGGTGTATATGGGAGATGAGTTAGTTTGCAAGGTATTCACCACCCGTCCGTGAGTACATACAGAATCAGAACATTTTCCTATCTGTCGTCCACATTTCTCAGGCAATCAAAATGTGGTTTTTAGTAATGGGATTCACGAGCGCCTTCATCGCCTAGATAGTTTTTATTATAGGTTTGCTCTTAAAGACTTATCGATTCAGAAAGCAGGCTCTTTCTACGAACCGAAAGCAATTGGGTTAGAGTCGGCAGTTGGAATATGCGGTGCAATTCATTGCGCTATCGGATTATGTACAGGACTGTGGTGGTTAGTTTGGGTGATTTTATCAGCAAGACGTCAGATATCCGCTTACCACACTGCGATGGCAATCTAGTTGGGCGGCAAAAATTATTTTTTGTGATTTTTCAGCCCTTTTTTAAATTGTACAGCCAGGTTGTGGTTTTGATGTATTTTACTCAGAATTTTGTGCTTTTTACGATGAAAGTACTGGCATGTCTTATATCGTTGAGGGTTTTTCTACACAACCCATAATATGAAAAAAAGACCTCCAAAATCATGTGTTTTTTCCATAAAACTTTATTTGGTGGCCAGATCCGGATCATGTTTTCAGCGAGACAGTATAGACGTGATAGCCCATGCGTTTTTACATAGGATACTGCTTGTATGGTTGAAAACATGATCGCGAAGAACCTATTACTTGTCCTACACTTGGCAACGTTTATGATTTTTTCGCATTGGCACATTTCAATTTTCTGTATATTTCAAAATATTCTCGATTTTTCAATATGTAAACCTAAATAACAATGAATTGACAAGTTTCTATTATTTTACACAACATAAGAACTCCTAAAAAACATTTTCATGGGATTTCAAAAAATTAACCCATCCTATCTCTTCAAAAGTAAGAAGGCATGGAAGTTTCTTCCGGATCATGTTTTCAACCACACAAGCAGTATCCTGTGTAAAAATGCATGGGCTATCACGTTCTATACTGTCTCGCTGAAAACATGATCCGGATCTGGCCACCAAATAAACTTTTATGGAAAAAACACATGATTTTGGAGGTCTTTTTCCATATTTTGGGTTGTGTAGAAAAACCCTCAATGATATAAGACATGCCAGTACTTGCATCGTAAAGAGCACAAAATTCTGAGTAAAATACATCAAAACCACAACCTGGCTGTACAATTTAAAAAAGGGCTGAAAAAATCACAAAAAATAATTTTTGCCGCCCAACTAGATTGCCATCGCAGTGTGCTTACGTCACAGAATTAGTTGTTAGCCAACTCCCAAAAAGAACAAATGAAGTTGGCACAATAGTTGTTGCTACAAGAAACTTCGTTCCCTGAGCTAGATCAACGTCACTACTGGGACTCATTCATGTTTAAATTAAAAATAGTTATTAATTAATATCAATTAATATCATAAACTAGTAGGGGCATATTTATGTACATTTGATGTTTTATGAGATTATCATGTTGGTGACTGGATACTTCACAGGTTTTTATAGGAAAACAGGAAAAGAAAAACACATGAAAATACACATACAAATTCTTCTAAGGTTTTTTTTAAATTGGTGACGACGACCAAGGACAATGGGTCACTGGATAATTAACCTTTCAATTAGCAGCGAGATCATCCAATTACTCAAACTTGATATTTACTTCAAAATTTTTCCAACTAATTTTGAATGAAATAAGTTCCTAAAACACTTAAATTTCTCAAATTTAATTAGTATTATTTTTTCTATTAGTATGTCATACTTACGGCTATCAAACTTTGTGCTCGAGTTAAACGTGCGATACGTTTAGTTTGTCAAGTGACACAAAGGCACTACTGATTACAAATAATACTTGCTACTATGTACAATATATTACGGGAACAGTTGACGTATTTCAAATAGGATTAATAAAATTCACAACGCTTCATCATTAGCCTTGTCAGAATGTATGCTTTTCTAGAGCAAGGGGTGGTGTGCCGATATATTATTGCTCATTATATTGCTTCCAAAATGCAGCGTTTTTTGTGGGCAGTAACCAGCCCCACATTCGTTCGCCAGCACACTCCCAAAAAGAATCTTGGAATTTTCCTGTAAAGGACACTCCGCGTAAGCCATCATTATTGTAAACAGTGTGCCCTGGATCTTACAAGCCAGCGCAACCAATGCTCACCGCAGTTAAATCATACGAACAAGAATCTATGGCTATGCTTCGGGCCGAGAAAAAGGCAGTAAATAATTGCTTCTGGGAGCGACAAATCCAGAATTCATTGCCCAAAAACAATTGCTGTTTGGAGTTTTAATTTTATGTTTAGCAGGACTTAAGTTTGAAAAGAATGTTTCCTTATCCCAATGCTGTAAAGTCAACATGGCGGAAGCAGGGGTCGGAAATGAAAAGGATCTCTGCGGACGAACTGAGTCGACTAATTCGTCTTTGTACATTCACGTTAAATCTAAAAATGAGCTCGTGAACCCGTTCCACAATTTGACTTGTGTGGTTGACATGATTGGCGTGGCTAACGATATTTTTCAGCTTCAGCTTGTAAAAACCAAAATTTAATAGTATACACTCTAAGATAATGCACTGGAACAATATGGTGTTTGCTTAATACTGTCCTTTGTTCCCAAACAAACTCAACACGGTGTACCCAAAAATGTTGAAATAGCATATTTTGAGTTTGAGACCAACTTGCAAATTCCTGCATTTTCAGGATAAATTATTTCAAAATTTAGTTCAGAAATTAATGTTTTTTGTTAATGCACGATTGCTCGAATATATACTGTATTGCAACAAACCAGGTTTTGCAAATATAATCTAATAATTCTAAAGGTGTTTTAGAACTGGTTTTAAAAGTAGTTAAGTTCAACTTTTTAAAATCCTTCTTCAGTTGATGTACAAATATTTGTAGAAGCTTTCTATCATAATCTTATTGTGTTTAAAGTAACAAAGAAGAAGTTTTAATAAGAAAAAAATTGAAAAGAACGGCTTCGAGTGTAATTGCGTGATATGTTTCTGTTGAAACAACTAAAGTGTTTTTTATGAGACTCTTCAGCTGAAAATAGTTTTAAGCAAAGACTTTCTGAAGTTTTATTATGACTTGACTGCAATCAGAGAAACATTTCAGCAAATTACTGGATGAGTTTCGTTTAAAACACACTACAGTAAGGCTTAAGAGTCGCTATAGGTGGACTATGTATGTTTTTACGGTCGTGATACATCTATAGGTGTACCAGTTCAACATTGGCGTAATTGACCAAATTCAGAGGGGTTAAGATCAATAGGTGGAGCGACAAAGAAATCTGTAAGGTTTTGAAATTCGAAAATTTAAAAACATTTGATTAGTCTATAGAAAAAGGCTGTATAGAATATGGGATGCTTGTTGACTATCAAGTGCCTTTTAAATTAAAAATTAAATTAGAATTAAAATTTTCCATGAATTTAGCCCACAAAAAACCGCTTTAGATGACTAAGGCTATATGTTTACTTTGCTTTTTTATAGCGACTCTTGGGCCAGCTGTACAACACGATAGCTGCGATATTTTAGGAAGTAAGCATCAAATCAAATACCGAAGGATGTGTGTATCAAACAATTTTTTATTGCAAATTAAGTAAATATGTTCTCGAGTTTAGGGAATCCTCCAATTCGTTCTTCTACCATTGGTTGTCTTGAAGCTTGTTTTCATTATATTTATACATTTAACTTGCAAGTTCTCGGGAGTTTTCGTTCCTTTGACCCAAATTGTCGACTGCTTCATATTAAAACCATGTATCGTGCATAAGAAATGCAGAGAAGATACGTGGTTTTAATATGAAGCCGTCGATGTGGCAATTCCTTTTTATTTATTATATCGGTATTTCAGCATATTAGAAACTGTTCTTAAAGTTACCATCATTTCATATTTGACACATTTTAAAAACTTTGTCGTATTGCTGATGACAAACTTAATTACATAAATTGTTGCTCTCATTATCTTTTGACGTGCCTCAACGAGAAGACACAAAGTTCCAACTGCGTGTCCAATAATAAGTACGGCAAATATAACTAAAATGTTTCCGTCTAATCCGGGTTTAGTTAGGGTAGCATACTTTGTATCTGCAGTAAAGTCAGATATCCGATTTCCGTACAAACCATTCAAATGCCGCAACAGGCCTGAGTTTTGAATTCTACCTATAGACATAATAAGAACGGTTGGTACGTTACCATAAAATCTAAACCCATCATTTGTCTCTACTAAAGTCTCCTTCCCAAAAGTTGTCTTCGTGTGTTTTTGATTTTTAACCTTTTTGAAGTACTTTCGTAAATCAGCCTCTGTTAAGATGGCGGCTACATTGTCACAAAATTCCAGTTGTCTCAACATGCTCTTCATTTCGGCTGATTTCAACTTTTCCTTGGTTTCCTTTGATGACAAGTCGTAACCTTGTGTAACACGAGAGCAAATTGGCTCAAATTCGTGTTTAAACTTTGTGCTTATTTTTGTGGTTAAAAACATGTTTCTCAGTTTTGCCGCTGCTGTTTGCTTCTTGTTTGTACTTGACTTTTTATACACATCATCGTTGATTTGATTATACCACTCTGCATCATAATTATCTGCATGTACCCATACATGCGATACAAAGTAGCCGTTCGAATGTTCATCGGAACAGTTCAAACAGTGTTGCCGCAATACGTCAGAAGGATACATTTTAGAATCAAGACCCTTTATTTTATCTGCCAAATCGTCATATAGTTTATAACCAAAATGAATAGTAGTCATAATTCTAAATTGATTATCCAACAGCTGCTTATAATGCCATAGAGGAATCACCTTTCTTGGGGCGACCATGTTGTACACATTATCATTTTTGTAAGCATTACTTATAATTACAGCCAAAAGAAGAATTGAACCGGTAATCAGTCTAAGGGCTCCATTTTTCATTTGATTGGCACTAAAAGCATCTCCTTGTTCCAAAAGAACAAATACAGGTGCAAGAAAGATTTTAAACTTGAGGGACTTCAGGAATGCACGTGTTGTTAATAAGATGTCACTATGTATCACAATGCTGACAATTTCTGCAAAGTTTAAAATTAATGGAACTATGACAACAAAGAAAATCACTATTGCTAACCAAATGTAACTATCAAAAACACGAAAAAGTTCCCGAAACGCAAATGGCTGCTTTTACTCTGTACCACAGCTTATAAATCCATAGATTTGATGTGAGTCAGCCATTGAAATGGGGTAATCAAGTGTGTTTGATAACCAATTGTCATTGTTATCAAAGCTTACAGTTGTTACTATAGAATATACGATGTGTAAATCCAATATTTCTTCACTTATTTCAGTCAATTTTGATATTGCTACTTTACTACCCCGACATTGCACAAGTTCAATAGGATTACCTTTCGAATAAAGGTTTTGTAATACAAAAGTGTAATTTTTTAGACCAGCAAGCCACATATTTAGCACTTTCTCAGCAAAAACCATTTTGCTGTATTCGCGTCGAAAATAAACTGGCCGGATGTGTCCTTTGTATTTTGCATTGCAAACAATTTTATCCAAGAATTCGGAGGTTTCATCTAAAAAAATATATATGAAAGCAGAAATTTCGAATAATTGAGTCTCATGGTTTCGAGCTTCTAAGTTCCCATTAAATCGTATTCCACACTTATTAGGGTTCCATGACGTTGTAATAAATGTTTGCCGATTTATCTTTAATGGAATATTAATGCAGTTTTTGCAGTTCACTGCTAGCGAGACAGTCATTACAATAAATGTGCTCTGCAAAATTCGGAATTGATGATGAAACCCAGTCTGTTGCGCCAAAGAGCCTTTTAACCAATGGTTAACTATACTGTTAGAATTGCAATCCAAACTATGCATATTTTCCACAGCATCATTCGTCGTAATCAATACATTTATGGGTGAGAATGATTGTGGGATATTTTCTACGATGCGATAGACAAAGTGAAAGATCGGTGGTATTTTCCACCCGTGTTGGTATCTGTCTTTGATCGAATATTTAAAGTTGTATCTCAGTGGCAGAAGTGCTACCTCAACTTCACACCTCCACAGTTTAGACTTCATCAAAAATCTATGTATATCAAGCGTTGAGCAAGTATGCATTCCCTTTTCGAACAGGTTTGAAATAAAGCAAGGTTTGTACCATTTACAATGGTCGGTAGCATTGGTCGAGGATGAACATGCCGTAGAAATCGTTACAATGTATTTTTTGTTGAGGGCAAGTCGTAGTTGACGTAGAATAACGGGATGCTCCAACCAAGGCAAATCAATCCCTTGAAAGTTTGTCATGTGTATAAAGCAGTTGCGGAAGGGTGACAAGTATTCGTTTAGATTTTGGATAACTTCACTTTGCAAGGGTTGGGCTTCGGACTTGATTTGTAAAAGTTGTGCTTTGATAACTGAGTTTTTTATTTTCTTCGCGACAAATTCCATAGAAGCAAGGAATGGGTTGGGCGCGAGAATCTCTGAAGTCGAACTAATTTGGTTGTAAAGAACCAAAACACAAACTAATCCGCTGTTGATATAATTCATCGTGAGTTGTTCAAATTTTGTTCAGAATTTCTAACTGTATTTGTTGCTTGTCTTTATGTTAAAATGTTAAATGTAATAGTTTAAAGCAGGCAGATTACAAGCTCCTACTCGAAAGGTGGAATGACGAAAGAGAAACTTCGTAGTTAAAAAAATTAAATTCTAGCCATATAAAAATCAATATTTTAGAAAGTATTTCCTGGGCTTGAATAGGTGGAGAATTGGAACTTCAAAAAACAAAAAGCTAAACCAAGTATGCATGAGTGATTTAAGAAACTCATTTTAGTAATAGCTGAAAATAGTTAATAAATTATTAATCCTTGGCTTTAGCAAAGGAATACTTTGAAACATTTGTTTGATTAGCTACATAATACCAAGCATAACACCTCATATACTGACAAACATGCGATCAGAAAGAATATTCTTCGACGTTTTCTAAAAAGTGAATAAACTAAGTAAATGTGTAATATTAAACGAAATTTTACCAAAATGGAGCACTGTTAGAGCATTTCTGGTTTGCTTTAGTTTCATTTAGTTAAAAAACATTAAAAGTGTTTCGTAATTACTGGTTTTTTGTCAAATACCATTTCGATTTTTAAGAGGATGGATCAAAAGATTTTGTTTGAGTTCATTTCTTCGAAGGTAGGTACAGATTATATGTTTTACATATTTTGCCGTACACTACAAACGCATATAAATACAAGTTTTTCAGTCTCCAGTAAAAACATAGGTATAAATGGTTATTTAGCTAAACAACTCAAAGATTTTTAAACCAATTAAGCAACCTCTCAAAACACCTTTTCTGTGAATTTTTTGTCGAATCCTCCCAAAATTTGAGTCCCTGTCCAGAATGACCAAAGCCGGGTATTATAGTTTTGATACTCCTATTTGAGTTGGGTTAAGATTGATCGATATAACACTTTACGAGATTTGTGTTTCCAGTAATCCTGTGTCTGCCTTCACTTCAATATTCAATAGTGATCAGGCCAATTCCGTGCCAAAACTAAGCGCGTAAAAGTTTCACGTCGACTACAACACAAAAAATAAAAATGCCAAACCCAGCCACAGGCGGTAGCGGCTCATTCATAAGCAATTTTGTAAGTATGTCCGAATCGATATTATTATTCGGAGTTGGATATTCTGTAAACTGGTATGTCATGCTATATTTCAGGTTTGCTCGTCATAAGGAGTCACCTTGGTTATAAAAGAACAAGCCCATCGGAACGTCTGGATCAAAGCTAACTTAAGAAAGATTTACTTTGAGTATGTCTGTTGTAATGTAACCCGTATGACGTAAAGATTCCTGAACAATAAGGTTGCGACAATTTAGCAGTTTTAAAGATTTTTTATGAAATTCTTTGGATTCAAAATTTTGGATCCTTGACTTCCACAATTATCTACAATTATTATTGTAGTAAAGATTGAAATAGAGTAAACAATCAACTAGAGTATGCTCATAGTCCCAAATGAAAAATTTCTGAACACAGACGTCTTTGGGTATTGAATTTTTTGGCTTTATTTTCGCTGTAAAAATGTTTTGCTCGACCAGAATATTTTGAGGAAGACGATGTTACCCTCGAAGTGTAAAAAATGTACCACGAGGGTAGGGGTCGATTTTGTTCCCCACATCCACGTTTTTAGGCAAAAAATGGGCGTTTATATTCCTACAAAACTTTTCCCAATCAGTGCCCCTTTGGTATCATATTTCTTGCCAAGCATAATCTTTCAGCTTCATTTTGCCACCCTCAGCTAAGGAGCACATAGTAGTTATTAAAAGTAGTGTTTTCACGAAAAAAATTTCGTTTTCGCTTAGTTAAATTTGTAGCATCATGGTGTAGTCTCAAAGACATTAAAGTAAACATCCCAAATTCCCAAAGATTAAGCAGATCAAAATACATACCAAAATTGGTTGTATTGAAATTAACCAAAATATGAAGCCTTAAATGGCATTAATATACTTTCTTCGTCAACTGGATACGGTAGCGCGTAAGTTAAATCATGTAATAATAGTTTGTGAAGCTTTGAACATATAAATTTACCCAAAGCGTTTTGCAAAAATATAGATTGGGTAATTAGATCATTTATCAGTTGTTCGTAAGTGGTAGCAGTCTTCACCGAAAGATTTATTGAGGAGAACCAAGTAAAATTAACATACAGCTACATGCACATTGAATTGAAAGCTTAAAATTTAAGTACAATCTCGATGGTTGGAAATACTAAAACTAATCTAAGTTTTCGATTTTCTTTACGTCATGCAATCTACTGAAGGTAAATTAGATTCTCAGTTTTTCAATTCGTCTGTTTTTTAAAACTACTTTGTTTTATCTCGAGCATCTAGAAATTACCCTAGATATTTAAAACCGAGACAAAATGCAATCAGAAACACGCCCCATTACTACTATATGAAAGCACACCCTTTCGTAAGCGG
>LJIJ01003646.1:0-18079 GCA_001718145.1 Orchesella cincta | reverse complement strand
GTGAGCAAAATTAGACATGAATGAGGGAACAGAGTATTCGCTAGTGGTTACCCACGTGCAGCCATTTAATTTTTGGGATTTGGGTAATATTAAATAATTGAGTAAAAAATTCAAAGAAATCAATTTAGAAAACATAAAGGATAAGGCATGAAAAAATTTCCTAGATTGACCTTCTAAGATTTCAGGAAGTAGGGGAAACTTGTGCAATCAACTACAAAGACGTCAACAAGTAATTCAATATCGTATTGAAAACGGTATTAAGATTGAGATTGAATAAGAAAAAAGAGTGTATTTATTTCGTATAAAAAAGCCTCTCATGTAACGATACTCCAACTATTGGTAGAATTCTATCAAATATACTTCACAAATCCTTTTCCATGATAAAAAAATTCGGTGACCTTTAATATTTTGACTCTTTTACAATTTTTATTTCATCAGTATATTTTACATTCAATTTCAGCAATATAGCTGTTGAATAAGAGTGGCAGTGTTTGAATGTGTTTTTACAGTACCTCTGAACTCAACATTGAAATATTTTCTTTATTGGAGACTTATTGTTGCTTTGCAGAAGATCCACTGCATCTGACAACAATGTTTTTCCATTTGAGATTGCATCACAAGCAACATCATAAGAATACAATACAACATAATCTGATCCCAAATCTGATAGCTTTTGAGCGATAACAAAAATTCTTCATACTGCTTCTCAGGCTACCTAAGCCAAAGCAGCATGTAACTGTCAAAGATCAAGGGGCCCAGGATCATGGACGTATGATGATCATAACGAAATATTACAAGACAAATATATTGGAATTGAAAAGTATCTTAAATATCGTACTTATCTAAAATCTGCAAAGTAGTAACCCACGGGACTTGCTTGCTATTGTTTACAACGCGTTTACAAAATGTTTTTTAAGCCTTTTTCCTGTATTCGTTATTCATTTTACTTTCCCACAATTCCACAACCTCTGCCTTGAAAAAAATGTTAACTCATATTTCTTCTTAAATTTTATTGCTATCATGCAGCAATACCACCGATCTTCTGTTTTTTAAGTCCAATTTCAACACGACTGATTGACAAGAAAATTCGAAAACTATTTTTTGTGACAGTCTTCATTTAATCTCAACAGTGATTACATATAACTCCTGGGTCTATTCTACTACATTAATAAATTCATTTCATCCATCCGGATTGTGTACCTACAGCTAGAGACACTATGTCCTATGGCTTCACTAACGAGGAACAGTATAAGTTGGTTAAGCTCCGATTGACCTAAGATTTGTCATGTATGTTCAATTTAGGTATTTTCACGTATATTGAGTATCAGGTCACAATGGGCATCTTTGACGATTTGGGATAAAATTGAAGTTTTAATATTTATATGCGATTATACTGTTCTTAACTTATACTGTTCCTCGTAAGTGAAGCTATAGCTTCACCACAAAAGTGAAGCCATAGGATCACCAAGTGAAGCTATGGCTTCATCGAATCGCAAGGTGAAGCTATAGCTTCACTTTTAAGGGAAGATTTTTGTTTTTTGGACTTTTTTGAGCCGGGCATCTGTCATGCTAAATACATGGAGAAAATTAACTTTTATTATAGTTTTGTAGTTATTTAAATATCGGATGTCAGGAAACGTCATTCCGATTCAGTTTTTCACGCTCTTTCTAACTGCACTCAACGTTTTTTGAAATCGTTTGAATTTTACCATACCTACTAATGTTAAAACGGTGAAGCTATAGCTTCACTTAGTGAAGCCATAGGACATACTGTCTCTAGCTGACCTACGCAAGACATCGAAAGTATGAGATTCAGTTTTGCTAAGAAAATTAGTGTAACACTACGGTGAAAGCGTAAGCTTTTTTGACTGACAAAAGTTAATTCATTTCTTATGTGAGTAGTAACAAAACAACACAATATTTTACGCTGCATTTGAAGTCATAACATGTTTTGGATCTCATTGAACCACAATTTCATAAATGTTGACAGAAATGCTTGGTAAACCTAATCAGTTATGTTTGTCATCAATTTTTCATGCTACGAATTTGAAAACTAGAGTAGCTTTCACCTTGGTTTCTCCAAGGCTTGAGAGCTCATGCACGTAAACCGGAATCGGAAGAACTCTGTATCTGCTTTTTCTCTGAATACCTTTCAATCCCTGCCCACAAACTACAAAAGCATTTCTACCATCGCCAACCTGCGATTAAATTGACGCGCTTGGTCAGTCAAACTATTAATTTAGAAATTTCAGTATATTCAATTTATCAGTCATTTGTGTCCAATTAATTATTTTCTACAATAGGAATTCGAATTTTCGTTAACCGATCAACTTCTAAAGACATTTTGTCTCCTTTAGAAATGTTTTTGCTTGTTTTGTCTCCTGATATCATTATGTTGCAGTCATTAGACACTGACTGGAAACATTGTGGTAGAAGTTCACTATTTGAATAAGTAGACATGATTTCAGAAACTCGTCGCAGAAGTTCCAATAGGAGCCGTAAATTGGCCCGCTAATTGTAGCTTCGTGGTCGATCAAAATTGTGACATTATTGCTGCAGAAAAAAAAGTTGCAAAAAAACCTACAGAAGTATTTATGGTTGTATCAATAATAAAATCAGGAAAATGTGATTTAAAAATTTCAAAATATCGTTTGCAATACGAGCTCGAAAGAACATGAAAGCATTTGAGTTTGTCAAACGGTCCTTGCTCTGTAACAATCTAGAAAAAAGGTAAATCCATACAAGCGTTATAAATCTGATATCAAATGCAACTGAAAGTTGTGAAACGTTCCTTAGTTGGTTCTGAACTTTTTTCCTTGTAATTAAAAAACACTGAATTTTTTACTAAGAAGTTATTTAAACGGAAATATTATCAGAGATTTATAATGCTTGTGTATGGATTTACCTTTTTTCTAGGATGTTACAGAGCAAGGACCGTTTGACAAACTCAAAAACCAGCTTGTTCTTTCTTGTCCCTATTGCAAACGATATTTTGATTTTTTAAATGGCATTTTCTGATTTTAGCATTGATATATTCATAATATTCCTGTAGATTTTTTTGCAACTTTTTTTTCTGCAGCAATAATGTCACAATTTTGATCGACCACGAAGCTACAATTATCATGCAATTTTACCTCCTATTGGAACTTCTGCACGAGTTCTAAATCATGTCTACTATTCCAAATAGTGAATTCTACCACAATGTTTCCCAGTCAGTGTCTAATGACTGCAATACATAATGAAATCCGGGAGACAAACAAGCAGAAACCTTTCTAAGGAGATAAAATATCTTATAAAAACTGTCTACAAAAATACCACATCTTTTTGCAGAAATAATTAATTGGACAACAATGACTGTATTATTGGATAACTGAAACGCGTAAATTAATATTTGACTGACCAGCGTCATTTAATCGCAGGTTGGCGATGGTAGAAATGTTTTTGTAGTTTGTGGAAGGATTGAAAGGTATTCAGGAAAAAAAGTAGATACGGAGCTCGTCCGATTCCAGTTTACGTGCATGAGCTCTCAAGCCTTGGAGAAACCAAGGTGAAAGCTACTCCAGTTTCAAATTCTTACATGAACAATTGATGATAAACATAACTGATTAGGTTTACCAAGCATTTCTGTCAGCATTTCTGAAGTTGTGGTTAAATGAGATCCAAACATGTTTTGACTTCATATGCAGCGTAAACATATTGTGTTGTTTCGTTTCTACTCACATAAGAAATGAATTAACTTCTTGTCAGTCCAAAAAAGCTTACGCTTTCACCGTAGGAAAAATGTATAAGTTTAAAATAAATTATTTTTTCCTCGCTCGAATAGAACGGATTTCCGCTTCGTTTTAGGTCCTTTGGGTTACTACTTTGCAGATTTTAGATAAGTACGATAGTTAAGAAACTTTTAAATTCCGATATATTTTCTTGTAATATTTCGTTATGATCACCATACGCCCATGATCCTGGTCCCCTTGATCTTTGACAGTTGCATGCTGCTTTGGCTTAGGTAGCCTGAGAAGCAGTGTAAAGATTTTTTTTATCGCTCAAAAGCTATCAGATTTGGGATCAGATTATGTTGTATTGTATTCTTATGCTGTTGCTTGTGATGCAATCTCAAATGGAAAAGCATTGTTGTCAGATGCAGTGGATCTTCTGCAAAGCAACAATAAGACTCAAGAAAAGAAAATATTTCAATGTTGAGTTCACAAGAGGTACTGTAAAAATACATTCAAACACTGCTACTCCTATTCAACAGATATATTGCTGAAATTGAATGTAAAATTTGATGAAATAAAAATTGTACAAGAGTCAAATATAAAGGTCGCAAATTTTTTTGATCACCGGAAATGATTTGATTGAATTCCACCAATAATTGGGGTATCCTTATATGAGAACGTTTTTTATACGAAATGAATATACTCTTTCGTTCCTATTCAATCCCATGTTCCATTCAATGTTAACACCGTTTTCATTACGATATTGAATTACTTGTTGACGTCTTTGTAGTTGATTGCACTAGTTTCCCCTACTTCCGGAAATCTTTGGAAAGTCAATCTTGAAAATTTTTTTCATGCATTATCCTTTATGTTTTCTTAATGAATTTCTTTGAATTTTTTACTCAATTATATAATATTCCCGAATCCCAAAAATTAGACGGCTGCACGTGTGAGCAAAATAACACATGAATCAGGGAACACAGTATTCATTAGTGACCACCTCGAAAAATGCTTACGCACAAATCGTGTAAGAGGAAGCTGTGAAGTAAAGGTTATATAAGTAAGAAGATAGTGTTGCTCCTAAGGGTATAGCTGAATAGAAATGAAGGAAATCACAACCAAGTAATTAATCACTATTTACTATACTAGAAAATGGGTAATTACAAGTCTAGCAAATTGTCTGAATTTCCCCATCAAAGTACTTTTACCCATTGTTTTGAAGGATTTTCTGAGCTTTTACAGATTGCTGCTGATACAAAAGCATCCGCGTGAGTGTAGTTCCTTCTGGACTTCGACAGAAAATATCCAGTAATTTTTTTTGGCTTTGTATGGAAGGAAACTTGGAGTGACAGAAGGAAGAAGGAATTGGATGAAACTGAACTAAATTTCAAGTCTTGAAGCTTCAAAATGATTCGTTAATACAAATGAGCGACAGAAGCAAAGCATCAATAGGAAATTGGAATTGTGGCAGCAAATGGTAAATACTCGGTTCCATTTTTTAACATGTACATAAAGCGAAATCGTGTCCTGTGTCTTCTTTGCTGTATGGACACATACATCAAATTCCCATTTAAATTCATGAATTGATGAATGTTTCCTTCACTATATATTCAACCTTGGTATGTCTAGAAATGGTATTAGTTGTTGTCTGGATGACAAAAATATGAGAAAATATTATTATTCAGGAAAGCAATGGGAAGCAAGCAAAATGGGGAAAGTGCTTTTTGTCAGTATAAGGTTCCAGTTTAAAACTATATTCTTAAAGAAACGATGCACGTACACCCATTAAAATACGTAAGGTCTAGTTCAAGATGTGATGACATGAACTGTTAAAACTGTTTTTTGGTCTTGGACTCCTCATGTGTAAATACGAGGTTACAGTTCTTCATGTCGGAAAAAAGTTTCACTTTGTCCGTATGAACCATAGAAATATAAATGATTGAAACATATTGTTGTCACGAATAATACGAAATACGCAGGAAATTTCGTAAGAGCCTAAAACTTTCTAAGCCAGTTGCACGCTATCATTCTGAGAATGAAGTTTGCTGTTTTTATAGAAAAAGGCAAAAACTGTTTTTATCACGTAAGAGTGGACATGAGATGTTGTGAAAAAAATACAATTCCCCCTTTTTAAAGAAATGAGCAGTGGGGAGCTTGAATTATGAAAATTGAAGAAGAAACTTTCCAAACTTGAAATAGACAACAAATACGTGATAATAATTGTCTTTAAAAACATAATAAACCAAAACCAAGTTGAACACTACAAACTATGGCCATAAAAAGTTCGGTGTATTTAGTTCGTGTTGGTTTCTGTTTGTCGGAATACTCACTGATTTGCTGACACTAAGCACGCGATATAAAGATCTCAAAAGGAACCATGAGTGAAAAACGTTGTTTTTTTGTGTTTCATATAAATGGCTTAGAGTAACATTTTTAAAAAGTTAATTTTCCTTAGAATCTAAACAGTGGCGCGAATTACTTTATGACAAAATAATAAATATTGCTAAAAAGCTAACGCAGTAGCTTGATGTAAGTGTCTCTAAAACTCTTTTTTCTTGTCGCATTTCCACTTCTGGGAGAACTGCTGCTACCACTGATAACATGCGTTCTGCAAATAACGACAGTATAGGTAGGTGGCAGCTCCACTTCACTTTTGCGAATTATGTGTGGCTCGTCTCTTCACAATTTTGAAGGGAATAGGTTTTGAGAAATATAGCAGTCTATATGGAACAGCTTGAAATGTCTGTCTGATCTATTCTGTAAGATCAAATGGTGACTTTTTAAGTAATTCATATTTATTACAGATGAATATGAGAATGAGTTAAAGGTAGATTTTTCTCTGAAGCAGTTACATAACAAAATTTGTCTCAATGTTAAAATCAAAGTCAAATAATTGCATTCTGAAACTATAGTGTTCTAGTTTTCTGTTTACATGAGAGCTGAGAAAATGTAAGAAAAATCCAGACCTCTTAACAAACTAAAGACCATGAAGACAGTTGTTGTTTATTAGAATGCAAAAGAACCTAGAAGGGTTTAGGATAGAGGATTAAATTTCAGATAAGAATATTTGAATCAACTGATGTTCAATTGAAGTCATAAAAACGGTTAATTTATTGACAATTCTAATTTTTCAATTGAAAATCATATGTAAAGCTAATTTGCTTCAGGATTTTAGTCCAGTTCCAGGGTTTATATGTGACTCACACAAATAGCTACTTTATTAACTTATATGAACTGAAACTATGCAATGGAATGGAATTTTCGCAACATAATAACAACTTTTTGAAGGAAGCGTAAGCAGTACAAGCTTTTTCATCTAACAGTAAAACGGACCTGAAATTGAATTCATTTTAAAGAAAGGAAAGGGAAAAATGGAAGCAAGTGTAGTTACAAAAAAACTTTGGCCATTGTTTGATTTTCAAACCGTATTAAATCCCGACTTCATGAACTCTTTCTCCAAAAATTCTAGTCTCAGCAGCTCACGCTTAATACTTCAGATAACTAAATACATTGAAAAAGAGTTGATGAATGCGTACATGAACAAGTTGTGAATGATCCCATATAAATTTCCATGAATTGGTAATGGAGCTCCGAAAACATGAGAACGTTAGCAGACATGCACATGCTAGTGAACCCAGTAACGCCTGTAGCTCAAATATCAAAGCACAATTTCAGTATTGAAACCCTTTTATCTTTTTGTAAATGTTTGAGAAGCGTATCGTTCGTGACGTCGCAAAAGTAGTAAAAGGCGCCTAATTAATGGAATTATAATTTAAAATATAACACTGTGAAATTGTGCTTTCATATTTGAGTTAAGATTATGTCACAGGCCGTTATGGGGTTCGGTAGCATCGTCAACGTTAGGGAAGACGAGTCTGAAATACCAGCACGCGGTGTGAAGCTAACAACATGCAAAAGCTTCCATGCTCAACCTCATTTCAAATCGTCAAATGCGCCGCGGCGCTATATGGTTGTCGTAATGAGCCAAATGAACATTTTACCAAAAACTGAATAACTCAGCTTATTATTTACTTCCGTACCTCTACGTCCCGCTAGAAGTTTTCATGACGAAAAACACAGTGAAGACACTCTTTGCCGTAACGGACCTCCTCTTCCAATAAGTAACTTCGATATAACGTTTGAATGGTGCGAGGCAAACGATTTTGACAAACGTAAGTTACGAACAAATTAGAATTAGCCTATTGGATGTGCAACATACACATGTTAGTTCTGCCTCTGTCGCGGATGCTGGCAAGAGTAGTTATTTAAAGTTATTAATATTAATAACATCGTAATCCTGAGCCACGACTGAAACGCCCCCATATTTTGAGAATTTTAGCTATCATATTTTTCCACGTTTTTCTACCATGTAAACTTGCTTTGTTCTAATTTAACATCACTTCATTTCTCAGAGTTCCTGTATTAGCTTTCTAATTTCAGAAAAAGAGCAAACTGTTGTGAAGGAGAGAGTTTCTCATCAAGTTTCAATCCTGAGTCGCAAAGTATTTTTTCAGTACATCTTGCATATGTAGTCAGCACGGTCGTAATAGTTTTTAATTAAGACGGTGCTCTGAGATGAACATGAAAAAACCAACATCATCTGGACTCAGTTAACCCCGCCGAAATATTATATAAGCATATGTAATGACGTAGCAAAACTGAAAGCTAATTTAATGGTTTAACATTCTCGGTTACAAGGTTGTATGTATGAACTTATAGCTTTAGGAAATATTTTAGAGTGATGATATTATCAATATGAACTAAACCTTCTAAAGTCATAACGCGCCATAATTCCTAAAGTATCACAGATAAAAATCCGTTATAAAAACACAAGTTTGGAATCATTGAGGGGAACGTTACTGAACATTAAAATCAAGCGAAACCTACTTTTATAATAACTAACTGACAGGGTGTGAAGGGGAAAATATAAATGTGGACGAAATTACATAATATATTCTGGCTGCAAGCACTTTTTTGTTTCCGAAAATTGAAACACGGTTTTTTAAACTTGCACAGTAGACATAATAAATTGTTGATCGGCATAATATATCCAAATATACGCATTAGTTTTGCTTAGTTTTTACAACTGCATACTTTCCATCAAACAGTTTATAGAATGCATTCTTAGGAGTAGAAACACAGAGCGTCTGCCACTCATTCGACGGTCAACATGCTAGAGTTAGTCGGTGTTGTGGTTATGTAAGCACAAAAGCTTTCTGTGTCAAGTTAAGGTATTACAAACATGCAGAAAGGAATTCAGAAGGACTTCGAAGAAAACCTTATACAACGGCAACTAAGTTTCTCGTTTGTGCTTCAGCAACTCAGAGAAAATAAGATTCTCAGAAAGAAGCAAATTAAAACCCGATTTTGTTTCAACCAGCGCACGAGACGCTTTGAATGCTTTCAGGTTTGAAAGATGGGTCAGGCGCTTGCACCTTATTTTGACCCCACTAGCCCTTAAGGTACAACTAGCACACTTACGGTCACTAAGGCACTTACGCGACATTAGCCCTTACGGACTTTAGCACTTCGGACATCAGCACTTATGACACTTAGCACTTAGGACTTTAGCCCTTATGTCATTAGCACTTACGGACGTTAGCACGTATGGACATAAGCACTTAGGCAATAGACCGCGATCACTTATAAATTTTTCCAGTGATTATCTCACAAATCATATCACGATGGATTTATCTAAGGAACATATTCGTAATGATCCTACGGATAGGATTACGGTAGTTTTTTATGAAGCTCACGTTAACAATTGCGTAATTATACGTCTTAATGGTATTTCATTACATCTTGGCTTGCCTGGTTTAATATTGTGCATTAAAATTACAATTGATAAATAATAAACCTACACACACATACCTATAATTCAAATACGTCGATAATATTTTGAATCACTGTAAAAATGTAATTTCGTCTTGATCTTTAAGTAATGTTATTAAAAACAATTAATAAATGTTTCTTTGGTCCACCTATTATAATGAACTTTTGGTACAAATTTGATACCTACTCTTACTCTGCTCATATCTAATATTTCTGTTTAATTAGTTTGTATTTAATTAGTTCTGTTTAATTAGCTAATCTATCAATCAAGAGCATAAAGGTCTAGCATGTATAGGATGGTCAAGTACTTTTTGAAAAATGCCATATTTCATTTGAACTTTATGACACAATATGCCTGTTGAAACGGAGAGATATGACATTTTCAGCAGTAATAGGAGACTGAAATGTAACTATTTGACCCATTTACATTCAGTTTTTTATAGCTAGTTTGCTGGTAGCAAAATTATGAACTTAGAAAAAATTATGTATGGTGAGAAATATACCAGACAAGTCGAGATGTAATTTGTACGTACTGTTTACGTATTTATTAACGTGAGCGTCATAAATGAAATTACCATGAAGCTAGCTTCGGATTGATGTGTCACCAAGAACACTTATAGGCATATGTCCCCTTTAGATAAAATCCTCTGATAAGATTTGTGAGCGTAATCACTGGAAAAATTTATAAGTGATCGCGGTCTATTGCCTAAGCTGCTTATGTCCATACGTGCCTAACGTCCGTAGAGTGGCTAACTGACATAAGGCTAAAAGCTCCGCGTAAGTGCTAAGTGTCCATAAGTGCCTGATGTCCGTACAGTGCGTAAAGTCCGTAAGGGTAATCTCCGTAAGCTGCTAGTGACCGTGAGTGCCTGTTGCGCTACCTTAAGGGCTAGGTGGTCATAAGCTGCTAAGAGCCGGGTACCTTTTGAAATGGAATCTGAAAGCATGAAAATTTTCCAAACAGCCCAAATTTCTACACGTTGCACTCACGGGATTTTAGGCGTACGCCGAATGCCTAAGTAGTATGATAAAAGTCTGTTAAATTCAGATGCTATATTTTAATAAATCAAACTTTCAATTTATTTACAAAAATGAATGATGAAAAATTAAAAGTGGGAGCCGCACACATTTTCAATTTTCTGATAGAAATTACTTACTATGTATCTGAATTAATTTAAATAAAATTTATAAATGACGAGGGTTTGATGTCTTTTTGCCATAGGCTTCCATTGTTATGCTACTATTCATAGCATTATGATGTTGGGATGTTGCCGGTGTAGCAGAGGAAGCCAGTGTAATAGTATGATCCTCAAGATCTTTTGAACATCCGCAAAGGAGGATGCATCTGAAGCATCTCCGCATATAATTGCCATAAATGATTGGGTTGAGACAAGAATTTGAGACCGCAGTCACAAACAGCGCTTCACGAATTCTTGGGTCCAGCAGTCGCTCCGCAGTTTCAAAGTCAAACATGTACCTAAATTTGGAAAATATTAGTTATTCTGTCATGGTTTTATAACAGCTATGGTTATGAAATTATGAACTACACTCACCATAGGGTCATGGATACGTATGGTGTCCAACAAGCTACAAAAACAGTCACAGTCAGCATAGAAATCCATATTGCTTTGTTTTTCGCTCGTGTAATTTGCGAGGCATTTCCACTCTGGCGCATGTGCCTGCTGCTGTGATCTATAAAATAAGTTGCTTTGTTTTCATATCACTTTGAAACAAACTCTTTTTCCTAAATAACAAACAGTACGAATTTTGAATTGCCAAACAGCGTTTAGGAAGTATTCGCAAACTGGCTTACTTGTGTTCTGTTGGTGTTGTTGAATGCTCTTTTGCGATATAGTGACAAAAACCAATGCATATGTAACAACGATGACAATCAGCGGAGCAAAAGTACATCACCACCAGTGAAAGCAGGTTGTACAAAATTTCCATGTCAAAAGTTGTGAAATAATGGGAATTGGTGCAAAAACGAAAGGATGGATACAGTGGATGCTTCTCAGCACTAAAAACGACAATCTGAATGAATACAACAGTGAAAAAATATAGAACACTCAGAAGTATTTAAAAGTCATATTTATAACGTAATTTGAAAACTTACCTGTGGAGATGCGAATAAAATAGAAAATGTCCACGCCGTAACTAACATTTTATGAACGCGTTTCATTCCTCCGAGAGATCTCATTGGTAATACCAGAGCACAAAATCTGTCCATGCTAATACAAACAATCACCATTGAGCTTAGATACAATCCAAAGGTTCTCACAAATTGGATGGATTTACACAACGCGTTTCCTCCATACCACTTGATTGTAAGTCGCCAAAATATTTCAACAGGAATCACAACAAAGGTCACAAACAAGTCTGCTAAAGCGAGATGCCAACTAAGCAGTCTGATTCTGGAAGAACGCCTAAATCTCCTTTTCCACAGTTGCCAGCCCACAGTAAGCACTACGTAGAGGTTTCCGGGACCTCCAATTAGGAACATGACCATGTACGCAATCACACAATTTCTGGAGTTGACACTTAACTTTTTAAACAGTTCGGTTATTCCTATAGATTTGATTTTTTCCACGAGATCAAATAAAGATTCTTCTTCAGCTTCGTCGTTAATATTGGGTAAAATTGTTGATAAGTTGTGAGGTAGATTTGATTCAAAGGCAGTTTCGTTCAACAGTTCAGTCTTAAAATCCAGATCCATTTCTCAATTTGTCAAGGGAAGCCTTTAAATTTTCAGACTATGGTTTAGTTTACGTGTGAAATATAGAAGTTTATTGAAGAGCGAAGGTAATGCCAATTGTGGGACTACTCAATAAATGATGTACGTTCTCCTGAACTGGCAAATGAGCACTGAGCTAGGAAGGTGCTTTCTCCTCGGTTTTCTACCTGTTTTACCGTAAACATCATAATATACTTGTGTATTATGCGATAGCTGAGAGGCCCGATTGGACAACCGAGACACGTTTTGGCCATACCAAGATGCCCCACAAAGAGTGGCCGAATGCATTTAGCTTTCCCCAATGCCAAATACATAGTAATGCCAAATGTATTGCATGGGGCAACTTGCTATGATCGAAACGTTTGACCAGTCGGGATGCTCTGCTCTTACGTGAATTTGGACAGATTTCTTTCAGGTGACATAATTTAAGGCTAGCATTCGTACAATTTTGCTTTATTCGTGATTTCCCAGATGGAACACGTTGCATATTTCATGCATATTTCCTAAGGGAACTCTGTGATTGGTTTGGAAAAAATGACCGATGCGTAATTTGTAAATACTTTGTAAGGGAATTCTTCCCACCTTTCTAAAGAGAATTGAAAGATAACATAGTGTAAAATATACACAATAAATGCAGGGGAAATGTGTATGAGAATATTTATCAACAGTCAACCTACATACGACGAAAGGGAAACTCATACACCATATTCAGTACTGTTAAGCATATAATATGCACCGATTGAGCGCAGTTTCGCCCTTCCAAATAACAAACGTTGAGGCGCGATTGTGTTGAACACGGCATGTTGTCATTGGGCTACAGAAAGAAATCAAGTCAGTCTTTCTCTTGCAACGATCTTGCACATTTGCAAAGAGTTATAATATACATGGGTTCTTATTACAAATGAAAAATCGACCTAGGAACTAACCTATTTTCTATTTTTTCCTATGGGGAAATTATTTAAAAAGTGACCAAGTATCGTATTGGGAAAGTATATTTTTTCATTGGGTGGCTAAATTGTTTTATGGGCCACTTAAATGTATGCCTATTTAAATAAAAACATTATATAGTTATGTCCTTCTCAGATTTCCAGGGTTCAGGTTTTTTTGAAGAAATATTCTATTGAACATTAGAAACATGCACAAATGCATCATCATCGTCATAACTAGTATGATGTTACGTTTGTCAGCTTACCCGTTATAAATTTTTGTAGTTTACATTTAACTCCCTAAGACCTAAAAACTAGTCAGCAAGTAGATGCATCATTGTTTGAGGAAATAGAACCAAGTTTAATATGTAACATACAAACCGTCATTTTTTCTTTGTCTTGACATGCTGAAGTTAAATGCAGCTTTGATGCTGCGCAGCTAGCAGCCCCACTTGAACTTATTTAGCGGCTGGCTATATACGCTAGAGAAGGTTCCCCTCGTTGTGGTTAGACCTCGCTCACATCTGACTTTGCTCGTTGAGAATTTTAATAGACCCTCTCTTTGTTTTCCTTTCTTCAATAAAGCAACCGTCAACACTATGCGTTTATGAGAGTTTATGAGCTTGAATTGGAATTTTCATATGAGGAGTACTGATTCCAATATTCAACTTTTTATACCTTCTTAAACACCCCAACCGTCCTCGTTTAATTTTTCTGGTTTCTCAGAAAACTAGAGAACTTGGAAGTCTGCCAGTTACTAAAATTATGAATAAACAAAACATCACATTTTCAGCGTATGATTCTTAAAATATTTAAGCAAGTCTCATGATGCCCCACGAACATTTCAAGTGAATTTTATAAAAAGTGTGAAAATTAATAATGAATCATTGGTTATAAATCAACCGAATTTATAAACTAATTTCAATTCTGTCCTAACAATCAAGGGAAATACCAAAATCCAGAACCAATTTTAACCTAAAATCTTTATTTTCCTATATTTGTTTATCTCGAGTGCATTTTATAGATTTTTGGTGCAATTGTACTGCATTCGGTACTCTACTCATATTTTTTCATACGTGTTTTGTATCATGTTAAAATATTATACTTTACTAAGTAAGGATAACTATATAGCTAAAAGTACACCTCTAAAAACAAATGATTGTATATTTAGTCCGGTACGCTACCTGAACCATTATGTTAGAGATAAAGTCACACGATAATAATATATATTCGTATATTATTACACCAGATCATCCCATGTACGCATTGCAAATCAGGTTGATTACTATCGGTGCAGAGTGACTACTATATTTATTCATGTAAAAAGTGCATGATAAATTATACACAAATGAATTGAATGAAACGCAAGAGTACCAGGTATATTCTTATATTACTTAAAAGGTGTTACATCCTGAACACCTGGATACTTAGAATTATTTATAAGAAAAAATCGCTACGAAGCGCATTTCACACATATGAATATACGGCCACGAAACGGCGTAAACAGGGCAATAAAGTAAAGGTATTACTGGATAAGGCATGAAGTACAAGAGAAATCTTTAAGCATTGACTTCATATTCTGCTCACATTCCCTCAAAAATCTCTGAAATAATACATAACAGCGTTATACATGGAATTCACTTCTAAACAATATATCACTTCATTAAATTTCTAAGCACTTCTTATCTAACAAACAAGCTATATTTAAGGGCATACTATTGTTTAATTTCGTCATAATCAAAAGAAAAATAATGAGAAACTGAGAAATTGCATACAAATGCATAGAAAAACAAAGATTTAATATTGATTAGCTCCCATTGGCCTGCTGCTAGTGGGAGCTGTCAAGAACAGTTAGTTGTTTTACTCGATTTGTTGAACTGCTTGTGCCTGTCACAGTTGATCGCGTTGCGACATCCTGCAGATTTTCAGGACACATTGCCAGATCACTGCCGTATGGAACGATCAGCGCGGCTCCAGCTTACCAGTTGTAATTTGAAGGTTCCAGTACTCCAAATTGGATGATCGCTCGTTTTGAACTTCATGATAGTGGTCCGATTACTGCGGTGTGCGGCCTCAGCTCAGATGTAAAATCAGTCCACCGTTCACGCTGTATGGTTGCTAAGTGGCCAGTTGGCCTTGGGCGTGAGAATGCGACCCCCAGCTCTCTTCAAATGTAGATTCATCTTTTGAAGGCCAACATAGTTGTACAATCATTAATTTTGAACTCTGCCGTGTTTCGCGCCAGCAGTATATACATAATCTGCCCACATGGGTATGGCTTCGTCCTTCAATTGCTGATCTTGCTCCCTCTAGCGACAGTAATATTATGGCTATCATCATCTTCGGCATCTATGACTTGTATAAGTCCCATTCATTCCAGTGGTACGTCTGGGCTCACAGTGCACTCACCGAAAAATAAACCTTTGTATTACTCGGCTTGGACCATTGGTAGCGCTTTGCCCCATCCACTTATAGGGGCAACAACGCAAAGATCATGTAAGTTGCGGCGCAAGTCCCACGTCAGTGACAGCGATTACAGTTTGCTTGATTAGGGCAGATTATGGCTGTCTTTGGTCCACTGTACTGATAGTACTATCGTCAGATTGTTCTCTCCTCATCATTAATTTTAAAAAGGGGTCAGCCCTCGGCAAGGACAGTGTTTTTTTACAAGCGCGCACCATGAAGTCCATTGAAATTTTTATTCATTGCCATCTAATTGCAGCTCACACTTGCACTGTTCTATCCGTACCTTGATTGGGCAGCGTATACACCACATGGAAGTGCTGCATGTTAAAGTAGCTCAATTAAGGGCCCATACAGACGATTCCCCTGCTTCCACTGGCGGTCTGGAATTCCTTTAGAATCATTTTTCCATTCAGAAGCCGGCTGGTGATGTAGGAAGATTGCAAAGTTAGCTTGAGATGGTCTTCTCCTTCATCTCAGTTTGGTCTTTTTGTTGAACTGCAAGGCTGTGAGACGTTTTGTTGAATTTTTCTGGAGCTCTGCAATCATCTCTGAGCTTTCAATATCTACACGATCATTGAAGGCGATCATACTGTGCTTGCTGCTGCTTCAGTCTTGCCATCAAGCATTGCAATTTCTCCCTGTTTTGCGCCTCCATTACGGGACTAGCTATGGAAAGACCTGCCACCACGCCTTGGAACAAGAAGAAGCCTCCAATGATGAGAAGTGGAGATGAACCTCTTATGACGGTGGATTACCTCCTCCATGCCTTCCCCTGGGACACATTATGGCAATTTCGTCTAAGGATGCTTCCTTGGAAATGCGGTCACATTTTTCAACAGCTACTTGCACCAGGTCAGTGTGGATCGATGGAACTGATTTAACATCTTGCATGGATTCATTAAACTTGATTTTCATGATCAGCTTGAATATGACCCGATTGATGATTGGGCATATCATTCTTTCGCCATAAAATAGGGAAGCAGAATTGTGCAACACTTAGGACTGAGTAGGCTGGCATGATAGCAAAGCATACACATCATGAAACATGTATATGTGTAGAGGGATGAAAATCTTTGCTCCGTTTTGGCTATACTTCATACTATAGTCTTTTACGCGCCCAGTTATCTTGACGATTCGGGCTTGGAACTACTCCTTGATCAGGGGCTGGTCAGAATGTCGGGCCAAGCTTGTTCCAGTGGTGGGGGGACATACGTGCGACATCCATGGTTTTATTCTTCCAACCAGCATTCACGGGCATGTGAGTATCTGGACATCAATGGTGCTTTGATCTGTCATGGAATGTTCTGAGTTCCGTGATAGTCGACATGGGCGCTGCTGTTATCTACCACATCAGGGTAGCCTCCTCCCTATGGAATCCCAAAGCTCCTTGTTAAGATATTGTTGAGCCAAAAGTAACTCTTTGGCAGCTTCAACCAACGCGATCAAGCTTCATGCTTCTGTAGAGGAGACTGAAACAGAGTGGGTTTGCCTTCTGGCTCCTCCATGCTAATGGCCCCCTGTCGTTCAGTGAAACACATTCTCGTTCATGACTATGGCGATCAAAGGCGATCCCGCAGCGAAGTCGCGAGTCGGAATAACCCGGGGGGAATGAAGCACATTCTACATTTGGCTCATAATATATGCCAGTACTCCTCGTACCGTTTTAGATATTTTCTCAGGACCCCGTTTGGCATGCGTCAGATTACTTCGTCGCTGGCACGTAACAAGGAGCTGGATAACTGGCATACTGCGTATGACGATGTTCTGGTCGTCGAGTGGTCCCGTGCAACAAACAGCAATGACCGCCAATGAGCTCTGCCTATATGGAGAGATTTGTGGCAGCATTTCACTTTGCTGGAATCAACTCAACTGGTGGTAGACGCAACGAGGCAATTTTGCTCGTCCTGGCATATGTGAATTCTCAAGGAGGGAGTTGATTGAATCTCCTTCTGGTGGATGTAGATTCCTCCCTTCCTCGTCTCGCCCTCTATCTCCGAGTCTCAACGAAGTGTGGCAGCTCTGAAGTTTTGATACTTGAAGCTCCTCACGCAATGTGGTGCATGAATTTCCAAATGGTTCTCACTTCTCCCAGTAACAGTCATGTCCACGTAAAGCACTAGAAATTAACTATGCTCGTTCTTGTAGGTTCCCATATAAACACTGAGATGGGGTCAGCTTTGCTTTGCTGTTCAGGTGGAATTTTGTTGGAATTTTCTGAGAAACTGCTCGTTCCAGCACATCGAGGCGGCTTGTTTTAGTCCGCTGACAGGCTTTTGCTGAACGAAGGGCACACCATCTCAATCATCGAAATCGTATCCCTTCGTGGTTGGTCTCATAAAGAAAGATCTCCTCTAAATTTCCAATTACAGGCAAAGCGGTTGTGACATCGAACTGTTTTATAATGGTAAGCC
>LJIJ01003645.1:0-18086 GCA_001718145.1 Orchesella cincta | reverse complement strand
GCGGTTACGCGGGATTTGTAGCGGCGGTGATACTTCGGAGCGTACCCGAATAACCTGTAGCGGGTACCGGACTTCAAATTTCTAAAGAGTACCGAGTAACCTTGTACTTATGTACGCGGAGCAGTGTTTACATTTTATAATTCTAATAAAAATATGTTTGCAAAATGTAGTATTCGTTTGTAGTTTGTTAGTCGCGAAATCTTGCATTTTGAGCGTGGCAAGAATCGGTTCGCCATTTTCTACTGTTTAGTGGTGACTATTAGGCACAATTCATCTCATAAAATGAAGAAAAAACACTGTATCGGAACGTGTACGCGGGGTATTTTCAAGTAGCCGGGTATCCTGTACTTGTACGCGGGATAGTTTCAACATGTACCGATGGGTACGCTGTACCGAGGGGACCGGACATTTTTTTTAAGGTAGCCTGAATCTACCTGTACCGGTACCGGAACTCAGTTTTTTTTTTATGTAGCCTTGAGTACCTGGTACCTTTGGACGGAGTTGTTCCGGTCTCCCAGCTCTGGTAACGAAAGCACCGCAGACATTCCCGAAGTCAGCACGATAAGTCTAATGGGGTAAGTTACGATCGCAGGTAAATCTCTGGCTAATTTATAATTCATGCTCCGAATAACCACAAATCCACAAGGAAGAAGTCCTAGCAGCGCGTGAAACTTTATGAACGCAATAGCCAAAGGAGACATGCAATCATTGAAAATATTACAGAGAACATGCAAAGCTTTGTACGTTTCAACGGCAACCATAGGATTTCGAAGTGTGTCCAATGTGTGACCAGTGTCATTTTAGTTGCTATGGAAAACCAATTTTAAAATAATTCATTAAAAATAATTTCATATATGGTTATTTTACTCACTGAGTTTCCTGAAGCCAAAAGTTGACACTGTTTGAGTGCGCAACTACCACCCACGAAAAAAGGGAGAACGCTGTGAGAACCTGCCCAACCATCATGAAATCCTGGAAAGCTCCTGGTAAAAGCCAATACCAAGGTTTTGGATAAATATAGGACATCAAGTACCAACCGTTGTAGGGCATTGCAAGATAAATTATGACGGTTGTGACACCCTGCCACATATTAATGGGAATTGAAAGGTTGATGAGAAGGCGACCACTGTCATGAAATCCATCCAAGTCAATTAAGTACTTGGTTGTCCACTCCACGTTGAATTTTAGAAGGGTGTTGATATACTCCCGAATTTGATTTTTATAGAGAGCCATTTCAGAAATGAAAATTAGGGCACTTAAATACCAAAAGATTCCTGGCATATTCATAAAAACTTCACGATAGCTTTCAGATTGCATAATGATTTTGTAAAAAACAAAAAGCTGGTATGGAGTGAGACATGTTATTTGAAACAATCTGCGAGCCCGGCACTGCTCCCAACCATCATGTTTAAGTGATACCAATATAGACTTATTGGCAATTCAGGTGCTAGATTAATAAAATGATACGTACCACTGAAAAGATCTGATAACGTAAGAAAATATGCGGGTCTGTCAAAACAGCTTTTGAAATGGCAATTTACGGTTTTATTTCGGAGCATGGCCCGATTAAGGCTGGCTAGTTATTACATGTTAAATTTAGTATTGATTACACATGCTAAAACATTTCACAATTTAAATTTCCTATTTGTACAAATTTCAATTTCTTCTGTAGCTCGCAGCATGTCAAGCAAACATTCTCCACTATTCCAATATTTATTCAATCCAGCCACCCTACCATCCTATTTTATGTCAATTTTATTTCCGAAAAGTAAATACCCAAACCCAAGATCCAGAAAAATTAGTATTTTCTCCCACGGCACAGTTAATCGTCACTTTGAGTGCATTACAAATTGAGTAACAACCTTTTGCATTTAATTTACACATAGAAACATGCTACATCACACCGGCTTGCTAAAAAATATTGTTGGCGTTGCCAACAAGTATTCTTTTATAACTGGTAAACTACACAAATATGATTCCAACACCAGGCTAACCGTGACTTCCACCAGGTTTGCCATACCACTCGTAACCAACGGTATCTTTTGCCTGCTGCAACTTGTAGAGATAGTTCTCCCCAAATTTACAATCGAATCAATTTCGAATTTTGATCTCACATGGGCGTTTCGCATATTTCAATTTGTAAATTTCCTTGCTGTTTGGCACTTTGATTGGGAAATGCGGGAAAAACTTTCCCAAACATCAACTTTTATCAACGGCTTAGTCTCCCTGGAAAAGGAGTTTTTACTGGGAATAAACAAATCAGGATGTGAGCAACGAATCATCAAATGTGCGAAGTTGGCGTGCTTTCTCATTCGAATCCAAATGACGTTTCTTCCTAACATGGTGGCTTTGCTTGGAGTGGCTATGGGCAGTTCTTCAGTTCTCAACGTTTTGTCCACAACTCCATTGACATGGCTTGTAAATAGAATGGAAAACAAATCCTGGATTGTGGAGAAATTAGGAGGCTACCTGATAAACTACTACTTTTGGCTGCTTCACGCAAAGTACGGCTCGTTGGCAGGCATTCAGATTGTTGCGGGGTCCATTTCAATTACTGTTTTTCAGCGACAAATTCAAAGGTTAATTTTTAAAAAGAAATATTTACATATTAACAACAATTTTCATATTCTGTTTATCGTTTATGAAGGGAACTTGAAAATCTACCAGAACAAGGACAGTTCAGACCTCTAAGCCGAGTGCTGAAGATGATTAGAATTCAGAAGCAACTACAAATCTTGACTGAAGTTTTCAACCAAGTGTATTCACTGGTGTTGGTAAGCTTTCTGATTGGAATCGGGGTCTCATTTGTGCTTTCTGCTTTTCAACTGATAAGTAGACCTGTTCATCGTATATAAATACATGTTTCTTATGCGTTCTCGAGCTTCAGCCAAACTTTGTATGTGAACGTTTGGTCACAAATGGAGTCGTTTAAAACCATGTTGTTACCACATATTTCACATATTTTGAGGTTTTAGCACATATCACATATGTAGTAACATATTTAGGCTTTTTTTTAGCCAAATTGGCCGTTATTCTGAAATTTTTAACCTGTTTTACGAATTTTTTAGAACAATTTCAGAAATTTTTCTTTGAAATTTTGGCTGACAGTCTAAAATGTGTTAGTGAATGTCCAAATTTTAATCTAACTACGTAAATTTGAATATTTAAGAGTTAAAGAATACATGAAGTCACTTTTGACACAAAATATTCAGATTTTGTGTCTCTTTTAGTCAATTTTTAACAATTTTAACCACATATTTGACCACATATTTTGTCGGTTTTAGGCACATATTTATATACATATTTCGGCCTTCATAACCACATCTTTTGAACAGGTCTACTGATAAGCATTACTTCTGGAAGAACCGATGCAAACCCTGGGCTGCTCATACTATACTGTCAGATTGTAATAGTTTGCATGTTGATGTGCAATGCGATGTACCAATTTTGTGGAAATGTGCACCAATCGTCACAAAAATGTAAGTCACGAATGGAGAGCACGATCCTTTTAGTTAGTGGTCGGAGGATGCTCAATCGAAAAATTGTGAGGTCACTTCCCGCTTTGAAGGTTAGGTTTGGGAGCACAAATTTTGTTGAAATAACGACAGCCTTTGTCTTCCAAGAGTTCTTGCTGGACCAGTTGGTGGATGTTCTAATTGCGACAAATCCAAAATGAACGGAATATGAAACTTAGTTTTAAAATATTTCTCGGTAATGGTAGTAATTATTCTATAAATGAGTAAAAAATTTAATATTTGCTCCCAAATTACTACTTTTATTACCTTATACAGGATATAGCCATACAACGGGTATGGGCATTGCCAAAAATTCATGAAATCATAAAACCTTCGCTTGCACACCAGGAGGTGTTGTATGAACTTTCGCTCATATGCAAATACAGTAGCTTTGATTGCCCGTATAAACTCATCAATACGTATATTTCTTTTAACTTCCAGTATTAATTATAATTAATATTAAGTACAAAATTAACCGGTAAACCGTAGTTTCAATGCTAGACTACTTCTAAACAGTAAACCTAAGCAAGTTTACCCTCTTTCATTTTGTTCTTTGTCTTACAAGGGAGCTAAGGTAAGCATCAGTGACCGATTTTCTTGAAATTTGTTGTAATCAATCAGAAATGATGTAAATAATCATTGGTGAAAATATCACCTGCTGTGATGCAGTTCCACCTGAGGTGGGGCACAATGAAATCCGCCCGCCAACGCGCAACGGTTAATACAGCTGTAGCTCTTTGTTGCTTCATGCATGCAGGCATGCTACGTTTGCTTGTTTTCACTCACTGTGTATGCATTTACTTTTCAGGATGTACCAAGAAAGATCAGCATTTGGTTGACATTTTAGTTTTACTAAAAACACAATTTCTTGAGCCAACAGTGATGACTGTATTAATTGAAAACGAATTCACCACAGTTTAATGCGTATTAAAATCACTCCAATTCTCCAAGTTGTTGAAAAAACGCAACCCCTTTTTTGTTTACAGCAAATATTTTACTTCGAAAAAGGCACTCCAATCTAGTGCATGCTTGTAAACAGAAGAAAACATCCTGAAAAGTCAATGCATACACAGTGAGTGAAAACAAGCAAACGTAGCATGCCTGCATGCATGAAGCAACAAAGAGCTACACTGTATTAACCGTGCGCGTTGGCGGGCGGATTTCATTGTGCCCCACCTCAGGTGGAACTGCATCACAGCAGGTGATATTTTCACCAATGATTATTTACATCATTTCTGATTGATTAAAACAAATTTCAAGAAAATCGGTCACTGATGCTTACCTTAGCTCCCTTGTTAGTACCACTTTTCAGTTCCTCACGGTTCTTGTTTCTTGAATGGAACCACAATCTAATTGTGACATAGTAAATTACTAAATTAGATAATAGTCGCACACTGTACTCTTCACAACACCCAATTCCAAAAGCACTCAAGCAGCCGAGTTTTTCAAAAAACGATTGTACGAAGTCAGAATCTTCATGCTGAGTTTGAATGTGATTCTTGAATGATTACAAAAAGCTCTCGACATGGATACTTCAGTCCTCCCAAAGAGTCATGGCGCTTCCTGTTGGACTATCGTCTTCCAGCGAATCCAAACATTTTAGACAGCTTGTGAAGCTTTCAGCTTTGTAGACAACAAATCCACTTGGTACTGCGTCAGTTGTCAACGTCCGTTGTTTACGAGTCTCCTCAGCCATCACGACAGATCCCATCATCACTCGTTTAGTCTTTTCGATAAATTTGACCTCAAAGTGAACATGGCACAGTTGGGAGGGCTGAAATTCCATTTTCGATCTTCCCGTTTTGGAATATTACTTTTCCAATTCATTTTTGTATCAGCCGTAGCTTTTCTTGGAAACTTGAACAAATACACTGCACCATGGTGGCCCCTTCCATTTCCAGTGGTACATCCGGGCACAAAACATGAAGGCATCTGTTTTCGCAAAAATTATTATATTTATGGATAACATGTTTACAAAAATTATGTCAAGACTTAATCAATATTGGCGAGGACTTACCTATCTGGTTCTTCAGTACACTTCACCTTTAGAATACTACGAATTATGAAATAATTGCGTATTTAATGAAGAAAAATAACTGTTTCCGCAAGAAAAGTTTTCATTCGCAATGGAGATTACATACAAATCAGCGGAGGAATGAAATAGTAAACAAACTAAATGAGCGAAAGTTGCACTCCTGGCACCTAGCGAGAGTGTCTGATTTACTTCGATGTTTCGGTTTCATGCCTATGCATTGACCAAATGATCAGTGCCCATACCCGTTATAAGGTCTGTCCCGGAATAGAAAGATATATTTTATTTTTCCTATAATTTCCGTGTTTCGGGTCGTAGAGAATTGTGACTTGGGGGTTAGGTAGACACACTAGTGGCGAGTATGTGTGCTGCCCGGATACGGATTCCGCCCGTCTATCCGGGGAATAGGCCATTTTTATGAAAAACGGTCAAATTGGAGTGTCCCGTAATAGAAAGATAATTCTTTCTAACTTGAAGGCTTTTATTTTTTATTATATTTGGGCGACATAGGTGTGTGGGCAAAGCTCCTAGTAACTCATTAAGCTCCACTAACTTGATGTTGTTCAGCAAATTTTGGACCATGACCGAATTATTTGCGCTTACCTAAATTTTCTCAAATTTGCGTGTCTGTGAGCTCCTGACCGGGCCAGCATCCATTCCAAGAACATAATCAGACTCATATAAGTTGCTCCAATTACTTCGTAGTAAAGGAAGTCCGAATCAAGCACGTAAAAGTAAAAAATCACATTTTTTAATTTTTCAGATTTTCAAATTTTTGGGAATTCCCTACTTACGGAAGGCGTTTATACCTTTTACCTTCATCAAAATGGAGGAAAATTTCCTGGACTCTTTCTAGACAACATGTGGACTTAGATCGGCAGGAAAAAAGTTTCAGCCCATTCGGTACTTTGCGAGCAAATTGATGTGAATTATTATTAGGTAAGCGCAAATAATTCGGTCATGGTCCAAAATTTGCTGAACAACATCAAGTTAGTGGAGCTTAATGAGTTACTAGGAGCTTTGCCCACACACCTATGTCGCCCAAATATAATAAAAAATAAAAGCCTTCAAGTTAGAAAGAATTATCTTTCTATTACGGGACACTCCAATTTGACCGTTTTTCATAAAAATGGCCTATTCCCCGGATAGACGGGCGGAATCCGTATCCGGGCAGCACACATACTCGCCACTAGTGTGTCTACCTAACCCCCAAGTCACAATTCTCTACGACCCGAAACACGGAAATTATAGGAAAAATAAAATATATCTTGAGTCTGTTCAAGCGAAGTGGTACAATTTAGTACGCACTCAAGTCACCGATTTCCTTAACATTTGGCTCATAAATGCAGTTTTTAACGGCGATTTCGATAGCGCTTTTAGTTTTTTAATTTTGAAGCCCTATCGCTGATATTATGGGGCTTCAACTTTCATGCTTGGCTCATTAATCTTTTTTTTGTGAAGAAACTACACACCCAACGCTATAGTTTCCTATTCTAATTATCATTCTAAAGCATAGATGGGCATGGAAAAAAATTAAAATTTTCAAAATTCGAAACTTTCAGCCGTTAACAATGCAAAGTTGAATCGGTCATAGAATTTTTCCCCCAAACGTCTACAGCTTGAATTTAAATAGAAAATGACGGCCTTGCCGTTTTGAATCGAATGCCGTTGGAACGATTTTGTTGAGGTTTGGGGGAAAAAAGCTACGGGCTTACGAAGTTTCAAAATTTACATGGTAAAGATGGGTAAAATGGTAACCGCGTAGCTGTTTTACTCAATGAGCGAGCGTGTGTATGCATTACCCGCAGCGTACTAAATTGTACCACTTCCCATGAACTGACTCTCTTTCTATTCCGGGACAGACCTTAACTATAGCCTGCCTTATATTGTAGTATTTAACTTTCAGGTAATAAATTGCTCTTGTTTGAGCACGTGTAATATAAATACTTTATGTGCTTTTGATGTAAATAATGGTTTTAATAATATACTATGTATATTCCATCATCTCTGAACTTTAACATATGGTATAAGAGTTTAAATAAATCAATAGTAGTTTAAAACTGAAGTTGATATTAAATTGATGTTTGTAAGAGTAATGAAATCGTTCACCAAAAATGTAACCCAGTTCAGACTAATTTTAGGAGAATGAAAAGGTTATTTTAAAAACTGACATCGAAAGCCCTAATGCATATGGTCACGGGAGCTAGGGCTCCGTGATGATTATAATATTGCTGAGGTAGCTTATTCCAATAATTCCAATACTTGCATTGACCTCACACGTGCATGATGTTATATCAACATCACGCACGCGCACTCGTGGTGCACTGGTATTAAGAATATTTAAGAGAAGAATAAGAGAGAGGAGAGTCTTTACGTTATCTGTCGAACTGTCTTGTTCTGCCCGACTTTCGGTCTTTCTGCATAATTACATATTAGCATCATGAACCTTTTTGTCATGTTTCCACATTACCCCAAGGATCATACCGATAACCTTAAGGATACCAAAGATCCTTAACTATATTGGAAGAAAGAGCGGATAATTTCAATTTAACGAACAAATAATTTTAAAATAATTGCATACTACATTGTAGGTTGTTTCATTACGTTTCTTAATGAATTTAGCGAAAACAGTGCTTATGAATTAGATTCAAAGTAATTAGCAAGACTTAATTGCGAAAAGAAAACAATATAATACAGAAACCCAAGATACAGAAATCAGTCTTTTCTCCCAGTGCTCAGTCAATCTTCTCTTTCCGCATTACAAATTGATCATGCATCTCTTGCCACTAATTTATGCACAGAAACATGCTACGTCACACCGGCTTGATAAAAGATATAAACTACATGGAACCTATTTGTATATTTACAGCGTTAATGATTCACTATTATTCTGAGAAATGTTAGGTATGCAGAACAATGAATTATTTCTAAGAATTGTTTTAGAATATCCTACATACTCATTCATTATAGACTTTTTGCATTGCATTTTTGTTTAAACACATATTTTTTACACCACTCGTTTTTCAACATGGATTTTGTGAATATATTTTCGTTTTTATTTGCCACACTTTTCCTCACATCCTCTCACGCCAAGAGAAAATTCATTTCTGGTGCTGAAGGAGATGAAATCTTTTCAAATATAGCGTTAATTCGCCACTGGAACCAGCAGAAGACTGTTAAGTGTCCACAAAACGAATACGCAATCGGAGTATCCATTCGCACCTCAAATATTCCTAAAACAAAAGTAATTTCCATCGCTGCAATTCGTCTCCAGTGTTCAGATCGTATCAGAGGAAAATCCTCCACAGCTTCCATCCAAGTTGGAAAATATTACGAAGAAACTGGTGATTGGCAAACCGCTCAAGAATGCTCACGCGGTTTTGTGGTTGGAGTTTTTATTTATGTGAAATCAAAGCCCAAAGATGAAAGTGACAAAATACAAACCGGAAGTTATGTCGGTGGAGTGAAATTAGTTTGCCAAGAAGGACAGCGGGCTGCAATTTCCAACCAAACTGGATCATCTTCATCATCAGTTCAATTTGGAGTTCCTGCTGGGAAAGAATTAGCAGTTGTCTGCCCAATTGGACAAGTAACGAATGAAGTTGGAGTGGGATTAAAATCCGTCATAATACTAAATGAAGGTAAAATTTTGAAGTTAAAGGTGTAGTAGATTTTTAAGGGAAATTAACATTTTATGTAATTTTCAGGAGAAAGCATTTACCCATCGGACCTCATGATTACTTGCGCTGCACCAAAACATCCTTTTATCGGGTGTGATATTGAGTTGGAATTTGAACCCATTTCAACCTTTAATTGCAGCCCGTATGCGGAACGTGACTATTCTTTGGCTGATTTAATGGCAAATCTGACTTTGGGAAGCGAGGCAGAAAATATTTCTTGTATTTTTAGCACCATAAAAGGTGTCAAATTAAATGAGGATATTAGTAATCTTAAGGAAATTATCTTTGCGTATAAAACTCTTGGAATTGAAACTACAAGTGGAACTTGGATGGCCTACGTCATCTTTCTGAAAATGGAGGAATTGGAATTTAAAGTGAAATGGGATAATCTTCTAGGGAAAAATAATGTACCACTTCTTGATCCCCAAATTACTTGGTATAGCTTCATTAAGTTGAGTGATTTTTTGGAAAATTTCACACTTTATGATAGCAACCCAAGAAAAACTTTAACTTATTTGAATTTAGCTGCGTTTTTTCAAAGTAATAAAGCTGCAAATCAGCCTGATGTAAAGCTGACCCATTCAGTTAAAATTGAGCAGTTGGTAGGCTACTGCAGTGTGTTCAAGCTCTACTTTCCAATAGTTAGAAAAGCAATGAGTGGGGTTGTAAGTGAGAAAAAAGGTAAAATCAATAAAATATTTGAATTTGTGTAAACGTTGACTTTGCATCTTTATGCATTTTCTGTACTGTAGGATTTCTGCTAATACAATTTCTACAGATAAAAATTTATAATAAATCAGATATTATGTTTTTCCTAATGAACCAAAAGTAGATCTACAATTCGCCTGATGCAAAAGTCTTGCAGGGCTAATGGTGTTTGCCGCTCCACAAATTCATGCCTCCCGTTTCAATCTTCACTGGACTTTGTCCATTATCTGATAATACTTGTTCAGTATCACCTCATTTTATTTTTTATGCAACCTCTAATCCTTTGTCGGATCCTGGGAAGGGTTCAGACGCCAGCCCAAATAAAACGAGGATAGCACAAGCCATGTCAATAGCAGGAATCGTGTAAACCAGAATTAGAAATGGAGGCATACTTGAAGAAGTCGATGTCATACTACGAATTGTAATGTAGGCTACCACCACGTGACCCAAACACGTCGCACCCATTAAATGCTCCACTTCACCAATTTAGCTAGTTTGTTAGAGACTGGCCAACCTATCCAAAAGACAATGTCAAGTAAACGTTTTTAATAAATGTCTGTATTATTCTTTAGCAATGACTTTCATTATTTTAAAATAAATGTCAACTTAGAATGAATACTTTCCACAGCAGGATGGATGAAAGAAGTAGATTATGTTAATGTAACCTACATTCGACCTATATTATGCCATTCCGTATGTAGACGCCAAAATAGCCCTTCGATCAAACGCTATCGGCAACAATCTACAGTGGTTTCAAAAGTCAAAAAAGAAGGACCACCTCCGGCAGGAGGAATCTGAAACGGGAACTTGAGCACAATGCAAATGCTCGGAATCGACTAATGTTCCCTTCAGAAATGATTCTAATTCGAAATAGGAACAAAATGGGAACTTTCCCGGAAGTGAAAGTCAATGGGAATGAACAAAAACGAACAAAGTTCCTAGGAACAAAATAAAAGAAACAAACAACAAAGTTTCTGAATTTTACTGTGTTTATTGCAATACTTTCAGCAAAAATAACAACCAGTAAATTGACTCTTCTTTCGAGCTCATATCGTCTCAACGAGCAAAGCGAAAGTGAATACCCAATACAGAGTTGGGTCCCTTTTTATACTACTTGAGAACAAAAGAAGAACCAATTTACATCAATTATAATATGTCAAATTTCATCAATATTATGGAAATCTTACAAGCTAACAAAGGACGGATTAGGAACACGTTTCCTTATCAGTCCCGTAAATACAAGAAATAGTGTAAAAGTTGAAACAAAGGAAAGTGAACAAGAGTTTTCTTTTCAACTAGGATTAGCACTAATTTACATAACGCTGACCAAGCGCAGACAAACGTACGGTCAAATGAATATAATTAACCTAAACTATATTCCGCAGCAACACCGTATATTTACACCCTCACAGAGTAAATGACAATGAATTTATGAAAGAGTCGAAGATAAAACCGTAATTTCATTTGAATTAACTGCAAATTCAATTTGGCTTCTACATGTCGAATAGAAACCTGAGGATTGGCACTCCCTTTTACAAAGCATGCAAAATATAAAGTAAAGAGCACGTCAATAAAAGCTTACTGACACCTGGTTTTATTGAAATTTACCAACGAGTTGAAATTACATACTCCACTTCTAAAATCAAATCATCAGTTCAAAAGTGTATGGAAAGGACACAACCTCTCAACGCTGAGCTGGTTAATTGCCGAAATATCTACTGAAATTATACACAGTAGAGTGGATATTTATAGTATTTGTACAATGAAAAGAAAAGAGTAGAAAGAAGGTAAAAAAATTGGCAGTTTAGACTCAGATTTTAAAGGTGAAGAGTGTACTGCTCACATCTTACGTTTAAAATGTAGGACTCCAGATTATCCAGGGATGCCATGTGGGTTATAATGGGTAGGTGGGCAGCCCGTTTAAACCCGGGTTTTAATGGGCCCAGCCCACCATAAATTTGGTGGGTTTTTATGGGTAAACGGGTAAATATATAAAACGGTATAAACCAATGCAAAATCATAGTATGTTGCATTTTTTTCCTTTTCCTTATGTTCTATATATCTGTTTAATGCTATTTTTCCATTGCCTGATGAGCAATTAGGCAATGATTACTACCTTGTGTCATGGTCTTTGACTAACGGTGAAACTAAATGATTATTTCAGTACTATATTATAAACTTATGTAAATAGTGTGTATACATATAATATTTATGAATTATGCATGTGTATAATATGTGTAACAAGCCTCTTGAAGTAAATGGATCTCACTGACCTGAAGTAAAATTCCAAAAAATTATATACTGTAAGGAATTTAAGATCTGAACACCGGAACATGCATACAATACATGTCACCACTTAAATTACATGATAAATTAATATTACCCGTTCTCCCCATTAATGCCCATTTGAACCCGTTTTAACCCACAAACACGTACGGTGGTTTTAAAATCATTACCCACGGGTTTTCACTATATCTGAGATTATCAGTAGAGAAACGAAAAGTGCGGTGGAGAAAGTGGAAAGAAGTATTTTATCACCGTCTGAATTTTTTGCCCCTGTAATTTAAAAATAAAGTAGAATCAATGAAATCGGATCTGACTCGGAATAAACCGTCAAATTGGAAACTGACAAGTCAACAGCTTTCATTTGTGGACATTAAAATTATCCTTAAAAAACTCCATTAGGTTAAGATCAGATGCGAGTTTTATGCAGTGCCAAAAATCATACAAGAAATACAGATATTTATTTGATTTGTTATGCTGTAAGCTTTTATTCAAGTAAAAATAGTATTTCGCAGACCTTCATTCAATTACTTATACAATTCATTCAACTTTCTTGTATTCAACTTCATTTTTAATTTTGTTTTTGCTCAGCTGTATCTGTATCCTTCTTCGATTACAAACCATTCTAGAAGCTACATTTTAATGAATTGTTTCTTCATAAATAAACTTAAGAATACCTTCATCCAAACGGAAAGTACGACGATTGAAACCCTGAAAGTTAGTTGAATTTTAAACAAATTGTAACAATGGCTAAAATGCAAATTGTGAATTGAGATCCATCCACTTTAGAAGCTGGAATTGGTTCTAAAAGGTCGCTGGCCCTCCATGATAACCCATGGCAGTGGAAGCTGCCTGAAAGTGCAGTTCCGTTGGTCCTCATCAACTCGGAAACGGAAACCGTTGAGTAGCAGCTGTAAATTATTAATAAAAAATTGAATTAAATTGTGTTACAATTTGTTTTTTACTCGATTTTAGAGTTGACTTACAAACGGTTATAAAAAACAGATGCTGAAAGTATTTACCCCTAGCTTCATTAGCTGACAAGACAAGAGCCTGTTTCTGGTTCTGTTGAAACCGCCCTTGTTCGGTTTGAAGACCGGGGTTGTTTCACCTGAAGTCCAAGGTGCTTCAATAACTGCTCTGGTTTCGTGGGTCAAGTTTTGAATCTTCCCAACTGGTGCAGTGGGTTTATCATCACGATTACACACCGGATACTCCGCACAACACCAGCACCAACCAATGAAAAAGATAAAAGAACCACACATAAAAAATCTACCCATTTTGTTTAGTAGAGATTTCTTCCAATTTCCAATACAAAAAAATGGTCAGGTCAGTCAGTAATACGAGCGGAAAAATCAAGAGCTATTTAGAATCTGTGACTTTCAGGCGTCGAGTGAGCTTTGAAAGATGCCACACACGCCATAAAAGGGGAAAGAGGTATTCTCTGATTGCATTATGATGGATGATCGCTCATAATACTTAGTCTTTATAAAGTGCTGAAATAAATGCTAATTACAAGTTGCTAGCCTGGTTAGATACATCTAAAAGGGCTTGCAGCAAATGAAAATTGACTGACACTGGCAAAAAACTTCATGCTTTTTGTACGGATTAATTAATTTATTGTCAGCTACCTTTTAACACACTGAACGATATTTAAGCTCAAGCAAAAAAGCCATTTAAAATATTAGACCACGCTTATTTTAAAGTCTTTCTAACGTCCGTACTTAAGCAAATACATTTATATTTTTTGCTTCATATTGTAATAGCCTTTTTATGCTGTGATTTTATAAAAATTAAATTTTAGTTTTTTTACTGGTGTTTGTGTATGTATTTATGCGCTAGTCTCCAGTTTACCTCTGTATCCTAGCTAAGTATAAAATAAGGAGATATGATTTTCTTGTATTGAGTTGTATATGTATTTGTATGATTTATGCTATGTATGTATGAATATGATGTTTGTCCTTTACTTCTCCTTCTCTGACTATACCTACCTACCTAAATGAATCTTTCCTCATTCCATCTTCAGACTTCGATCTTGACTTTGGCTTCACTCAATAAAATGTAGTTCTGTCTCCTACAAAATATTATATCGTTTGCGCCTACTTATTTAATGGGGCGACTTGAAATATATTTGATTCTCATATTAATCACAGCTAAGTCGTAATTCTTCGGATCATATTATGCACATTTAACAATACGACTGAAACTCAAAACATGGTGACTCTGACAAAATCGAAATACCGTGCAAAAAATATAAATATTTGAGTTTTTAAAGTGCAAAATAACATTAAGTGCTGTGAAAAACTATATATAAGTGTCTAGAAACTATTATGAGCTTTAGCCCAAGAAAAACTCGTACTCAGGGGCAAGCTACAACTCGTGACGTTAACCAGTTTTTAGACGAACAGAAAAAGTTAACTCAATTAGTGGCAAAAACTAAGAAACTTCGAATTAACAGTGACAGTGCACTTGATATTACCTATAACGTTCATAATCGTGAAACAGAATTAGTTTCACCTTGTACAAGTGCTCACGTTCAAACTACTGACACTGAACTTGATTTGGCACATGAACATAAAACGCGTCATAACTCAGCTCCAGTGAATTCTACAATTAATATACCTTCTGATCCTTTTGTTGAAACATTTGCTGAATCTTCGATTTTTGAAGCCAGTCATTCTACGATTGAGACAGTTCACTTCTTCTCAGCTTCCGAAAGTGATTCAGAAGATGACTTACTCTTCGATGAATTAATTCACTGGGCTAACTCCGATAATAAAAGTGCACACGATTCTAGTGCAGTGCCAAATCCACCTCCGATTGTTACATTTCATGCCACAAAAACATTAAAGTTAAAACTAAAGACATTTCCAGTTAAAATCTCACAACACCCCATCATTTCCAAGATGACAACCCCTCCAGTCACATCCATTTGCTACACGCCGCCGGGTGCTAATCAAATTTACGATGGAAAATCCAGTGTTACTGAATTCTTTGACCGATACGACAATTACGCAACGGTCTTCAGTTGGACTGACGACATCAAGTTATCACAACTCCGTTTCCATCTCTCATCATCCGCATTAAAATCTTACAAGCTGAAACTGCTTGAAGGCACCAAATCAACCCCCATCGACTACAATCAAATGAAGCAGCACATCAAGGACTCATTCACCACCACAATCACCCCAGAGGAATATCGCCGCCGCCTTTTGGATCGCCGCAAGGACAACAAGGAATCATCCGAGGCATACTACATCGACATCCTGTACTTATGTAAGAAAGTTGATAGTAATATGTCTAAGTTAGATATTATTAAGAATTTGGTTAAGGGTTTACCTGATAGCTTAGGAAAAGAAATTTTCAGAAAGAATCATACAGATCCAAAGCAGGTTCATTGATGGAATGATACAAAACGGCAAAATTTGATTTTCACGTGGTTACAAGCAGAAAATATTGATGATTTAAACTCAAGTACAATCATATAATTTAATTATGTATTGTTGCAGGTATTTGTATTATAATTATTATTTCCTAGACACACCAAACCCCAAAATTGTCCAAAATTTCAACATATTTACTCGAATCACAAAACTTGCCATGGGTATATTACATGTTGGATATTATGTTTGTAAAATTTTATACAGACGTAGTCGGTAGCTCATTCAACAATCTCCATATATAATCTATGATACATCCATAAACTACATCTAACCTTTTTCTCAATTCACACCATACTAAAATCAACCCTCTAACTTCAAAGCGTGTAACAAACCTATTTTCTTACCTTCACCTTCCTCCTCCCACACCATCCACTTCCACAATCACATTCACAATAAACCGAATACAAAACACAAAAAAAACAAACTCCATGAAATCTGCCAAAACACAAAAAAAATAAACACAAAAAAAGAAAAAAAAAAACAACCATCATGCAAAACCAGCACATCAAACAAAACCAAAAAAAAAAACAACATCACAATAACAACCAAACAAACCCCTAAACCAAAGAACCCCTACCACCCTTACAAAAAAAAAGTAAAGCAACCGTAAAAATCCACCAGATACCCAAACAGACCAGATCGGCCCAAGTAACAAAAACAACCATACACTATCATTCACACTAAGAAAAGACTCCATCACAACACACACCAACAAGACGATCTCCAACCAACAAAACCGAAACAAACCAAAATGAACCTCACCCGCCTTTGCTTTTGGTCTTTCTCAGTATAACTTCAATTTGCGCAACTGAATATCTGACTGTCTACATTCAAAATCTGACCTCAACACATATCATCAAAACATACAAATGATTTTCATCGCTACAGTACCCGTCGAGCAATCTTCAAAAAAAATTTTGACGTATTTTGTCATAACTTCCAATCAAAGAAACCTGACTTTATGGCATACCGATGATCCTTTCTAGAACACAAAAGTTTCTATTTCACTCAAGTTCCTCAGGCTAAACACTTAAACCAAAATCTCGCATTCACACCAAACAAACCAAAATTAACATATCCCAAATACGTAAAAAGACATACTATTATACATAATCAAAAAAACTATTAACTCATCAATACTATAATAAGTACAACCGATGTCGAATGTAAGAATTAGACATACGGATGCCCAATTACACCAACTTTGTTGTCACTCTCGCGCAAGACTCAAACAAGGCGACCAGCGCCAGATAAACTCCTCCTCTCAGAAGCACCGTAAGAATGGTGTGCGTTGAATAGGAGTCCTTTGATGTGCATGCTTCAATTCCGATGATAGTCAGTCGAAAATAGGAAGAGATTGATTTGGATGCTTAAATGCACACCGCTATTCTCCGACTCTGATAAAGACATATTTAATGCGAGATGATGAAAGAGATTAAGGAAAAACGAAAAGTTGGAATTAACTTGATCGTATAATCAAGTCCAAACTGAAGCCGGACGTTGCGTAATTAGATACTGTACTACGGTCAATAGAAACATTCAAGGATCAAAATAACAACACCGCGAAATTCTCAATCCTATCAGTCACAAAATTTTGATATGAGCCCCCGGCGGACGTAGTAGCATTAACAGATGGATGTGAACTGGGAGGGGTTTTCATCCTTAGGAAAACGTCCATGGCAGCTGTATTTTGACCCATATAACTGGAAATAGTCCATTTACAGATAGAAACATTTAACATAGATAATTTACGCTAGCACTGAAAATATAACAATCAGGAGGTGGATTTGGCACGCACTCAGACCAATCGTAAGAATAGCACTACTTTAAATTTATCGGAGTATAGGCCAACGCGGAAAAACCACCTATAAATTCATACCGAGAAGAGTAAAATCATCTTCTGAAAATCAAAAACTTTCAGAGAAAGCTTGAGAAGGAAAGTGCACGTCATCACAATACAGAACTAAGAAAATGACTGGCTTTCAAATAATCGAAAGCAAGTACAAGCAAAACTCCAGTCTCACACAAAAGGATCATCGAAAACGAGATATAATTAATTGTCAAGAAAATTCACTGAGCATGAGTTATTTGACGGCGTTTAATGTTCATAGTAGCCAAAACAATCTCCAAGTGTATATGTAGCAATTTGAACCTGTTGAAGCAACAAAGGCATCTGTCACCACAAACGGTTGAAACTAAATGCAAGTCTCACGATATATGAACGTTATATGTAAATCGAAGTGCACGTCACTGTTAATTCTAAGGTTCTTTGTTTTTGCCACTAATTGAGTTAACTATACTGTTAAACTCAAACACCCACCCCAACCACCTCCCACAAACCAAGCAAAAACCAAAAAAAACAAATACAAAACAAAAAAAAAATAAAAAAAAACAAAACAAAAAAAAAAAAAACTAATCTTAAAAA
>LJIJ01003644.1:0-18090 GCA_001718145.1 Orchesella cincta | reverse complement strand
CCACATTCATCAGGCTCAGAACAGCTCAGCCCAGAATGGAGGAAACCCACCTCCAACCAGAATCAACTCACATACATCATCCTCATTTTCTTCAGCCAACACCAATGTGTTACTGAAGACGGCAATAGTGAACGTGACAGATTCGTTCGGGAATCTGCAACCCTGCCGAGTACTCCTTGATGACGGCTCGGAAGCCTCCTTCATCACAGAACTTGTGCCAGTCTCTTGGTCTCATCAAGACAAGAACAGATGTCCAGATAACTGGAATCTCAGCAGCAAACGCAGCCCATGTCCATGGAAGACGACAGCTCGCCTCCACTCCAGAATCCACAATGCAAATGTGGATATAGAAGCACTCCTTCTACCCAAAGGTCACAGGAACACTACCAAGGGTCCGTGTGATACAAGCCTGTGGACTCATCTTTCAGACCTTCAACTTGCAGATCCAACCTACTATCAGCCTGGTGAAATCGATATTTTGCTGGGAGCAGACGTCGTTGCCTCCATCATGCGGGAAGGAAGACGCCAGGGTGCCAGCCACACTCCCATAGCTCAAAATTCCATATTTGGATGGGTACTTTCCGGACGGGTCAGTACCATTCAACAAACAATCATCAATTCTAATGTTGCCACATGTCGCCTGGAAAGCCTAGTTGAGCGTTTCTGGGAAGTGGAGGAGTTGCCAAACCGCAAGCCACTCACACTGGAAGAAAAAGCATGTGAGCAATTCTTCCAAACCACAACAACACGAGATTCCGACGGAAGATACATGGTACGATTACCGTTTCATCCTCAGTTCCAATCAGCACCCCTCCAAAGCATTGGAGATACCTTGACGCTAGCAGAGCGTCGCCTTCATCAACTGGAAAGAAGGTTCGAGAAGTATCCCAATCAACATGCAGCCTATAAAAAGTTTATGCAAGAATACATAAATTTGGGACATATGGAAGAAGCTACTCCAACCACCTCAGCTGTTTTCATCCCTCATCATTTCGTGTGCAAGGAAGATAGCAGCACAACCAAGCTGAGAGTAGTCTTTGATGCCTCCATGAAGTCAGCCAAAGGAGTGTCACTAAATGACATGCTCATGGTTGGACCAACCGTCCAAGATGACCTGTTCTCGCTCCTCATCCGATTCCGCCTCCATCCAGTTGCTTTGAAGGGTGACGTGGAGAAAATGTATCGTCAGTTCAGCATTCATCCTGACGATAGAGACTTCCTTCGCATTCTGTGGAGGGAAGACAAGGATCAGCCCATTAAGCAGTTTCAACTGAAAACTGTCACGTATGGAACAGCACCAGCTCCTTATCAAGCAACTCGCAGCCTGCAGCAGCTCGGAAAAGATGAGGAGGAGAAGTATCCAGAAGCAGCAGCTGTTATCCAAAAAGATATGTACGTGGACGACCTTATCAGCGGCTCATCCACTACATCAAAAGCAATCAAGCTCACCCAGGATCTGAACTCCATCATCAGTGCTGGAGCGATGACCCTGCGTAAGTGGTGCAGCAATGACCCTTCAGTCATGGCAGCGATCCCAAAGGAGCTCCGTGAGGAAGGTTCAGAACTCACATTTGACCAGGACTCAACAATCAAGGCTCTTGGAATTGCTTGGCACCACAATCAGATGTTTTTAAGTTCAACAGCAAGTCCAGTTCCAAAGCAGCAACAAAACGAGAGCTTTTATCCGAGATAGCGAAAACATTTGATCCTCTTGGATGGCTCTCACCATTAACAATCAACGCCAAAATCCTATTTCAGCAATCGTGGCAGCTCACAACCAATTGGGACAGCCCACTGGAACCCTGGATTGCGGAAGCTTGGAAGCATTATCAACAACAGTTAACGAAAATCGAAGCTCTTCAAATACCAAGATGTATAGTCAAGCCAAACGTAGTTACTTATCAACTACACGGATTCTCTGACGCCTCAGAACGAGCATACGCCTCTGCGGTGTACTTGAAATGCATCTTATCAGATGACACCGTCATGTCAACCTCATCGCCTCTCGTACAAGAGTTGCTCCTCTTCATCAGGTCTCTCCCCCGTCTCGAGCTGTGTGGAGCAGTCCTCCTTGCAGAAACTATTGAATCCATTCAAAGTGCTATTAACATTAAATGTACACTACTACTTGTTATACAGATTCCATGATAGTTGTCAAGTGGCTATCATCATCCAGTCGGCGCTGGAAAACCTACGTCGCCAACAGAGTGGCAGCCATCCAGGAGCTCATCCCCAGTGAGCATTGGCATCACGTACCCGGAGTGGAGAATCCAGCTGATCTCCAAGCCGTGGAATCACAACAGACGAGCTTATCAACTCTGAGCTCTGGTGGCATGGACCAGCCTGGTTGTCAACATCAACCGTCCCTTCATTTACTAGTGCAGTGAACATGGAAGCAGTTCTAAGTGAAGAAAAATCAACAATGAAGCAAGTATTCTCGAACCAGGCATATCTCACCATTCCTCATGTTACAGCGTGGGTTGAGCAGTTCTCAACTTTACGAAAATTGATTAGCACAACAGCAATCATCATCATGTTCATCAAAGTTAGAGCAAAAAGATCGGAAGCTTTATCCTATCCACCACTGCAGCGAATTCAAACCAGAAATCATCTATCGCCGTGTGCAAGCTTATTTCCAGAAGAGATAAGAAGACTGAAGGAAGGAAAGAAATCCAATCCAGCAGCCCACTTACCAAACTCGTTCCATACATTGACGGAGCCGGAGTTTTACGGGTGACAGGAAGACTCAACAACTCTCCAGTTTCAACAAATATCAAGCACCCCATTGTGCTCCCAAAAAGCCATCATTTGACAATGCTTATCATTGAAGATTGTCACCAGCGCCACTTCCACGGTGGACCAACCCTCATGCTCACCGCCCTCCGAGAGGAGTTCTGGATCATTGGAGCTCGAGACAGTATCCGCTTTCACAGAAAATGTGTCGTTGCCGAAAAAAGCAGAACTATGCAGCAGCTGATGGGACAGTTACCAGCAGCCAGAGTCACCCCTCATCGCCCCTTCCTCCACTCTGGAGTCGACTTTGCAGGACCCTTCCACATCAAAATGAGGAGAGGGAGAGGAAGTATTTCAGAAAAATGTTGGTTTGCAATTTTCATCTGCTTTGCAACCAAAGCAGTCCATTTGGAAGCCGTTACCCTTGTCCACAGATGGATTCATTGCTGCTTATCGAAGATTCACCGCCCGAAGAGGATTATGCAGTCACCTCTACAGTGACTGTGGTACTAATTTTATTGGTGCGGATCGAGAGCTCAGGAAAATACTACACAAACTGGAAGCAAATTCAACAGCCATTATCACATCTTGGAACCACCTGGAGTTTCAACCCCCCAGCAGCACCTCACCAAGGAGGATTGTGGGAAGCCGGCGTCAAATCCGTGAAGTATCACCTCCGCCGGGTTGTGGGTCCAAAATTGTTGACGTTGGAGCAGTTCCAAACAATATTATGCAATATTGAGGCATGCTTAAATTCACGTCCTCTTTATTCTATTTCAAACAACCCAGATGACCTTGCAGCCCTAACTCCAGGACATTTCATCATTGGAGGACCCCTCACTGCTATTCCAGAGCCCGACTGACCTTGCTGAAGAAGACGCATTGGATTACTGGCAGGAAGCTCAGCTAGTTAGCCAACACGTGTGGAGCAGGTGGAAAGCAGAATACCTTTACAACCCTCCAGCAGCGTTCAAATGGGTCCGGAAGCAGCCTAATCTCAACGTTGGTGACCTTGTGGTCATAAAGGAAGACAACCAGCCGCCCCACAGATGGAAGTTTGGACGAGTCACTCAGTTCATCCTGGAAAGGACAACCTAGTTCGAAAAGCAACTCTACGCACCGTCATTGACGTCAACTCCACACCAGTACGCTTCGGTGAAGTAATCAGGCCAATTCAAAAACTAAGTCCATTATTATTTTGCAATGAAATGAAGTAAGGATTTTTCTTTTATTTTTGCTACATTCAATTTTTATGTTGATTTCCTTTCAGATTTGGGGTCATCCTGATAGTAGCCATGTTCATCGTTACCATCTCAGACGCGGGTGTTGAAACCCAGACAGTTCTGTCCCGTACCCAAAAACTCCCCCGGAAATGATGCTACATGGTGAATTCAGGACCCTCAGATCTTTTCCAGTAAATGTAGTTTCAAATGTTGCATAGTCCTTACTCAGAGTAATTGCTGTACCTTCGTCCAGCGGCCGGGAGTGTTCATTCATTTGTGTAGTGTCGTTTTACAAGAATCAGTTTCTCTAAAATATTATTTGTCTGTAATATGTTCTTCGTTTCTCATGCTAAATGTAATGTCAATGACTTCTTGTTCGTCGTTTCCTTCATCATTAATTTGTTTATGATGCCATTTGTCTACATAATTGTTCAGCATTATAATTCCCTAATCCTAATTTGTGTATGTGACCGTTCGATCTGGACTCATCTTATTATTATAATTTATGTGTACTTGTATGACAAACTCAATGCATTTTCCCTTCTGTTCTTAAGTATAAAAAGCCCAATATCTGTACAACTCATGGCCTATCTTCGTTCTGACTACACCGTGACTCTGCCGGAGTGCGGTCTTAAAATTCCCTAGATTCACGTGTAATAAAGTCCAAGCTCCAAGTAACTTAGAAGTTTTTTACACGTAGTTTCTTCCTATTCTTTCTCATAAAGATTCTCATTCCTCATTCATTTTATTTACATACCAAAGGACATTGCCTTTGTCTTCATTTCAGTAACATTTTCACTCATCAGTTTTACCTATTTCTAACTTCCAATTCATAATCAAACATCCACTGCTAACTATTCTACATTATATAAACAAATCATACAAATAGCGACGAAGTCTAATTTTAGACGCAAATTTCTGACAAAGTTGCGAGGATTTCTACATACGCATGTTTCTTACAAAATCTGCGCGGATGTCTTATATACATCTGCATGTTTAAATGTACCCCTAATATATTGGCTCAATATTGTTTCAAATTTAAGTCTTTCGTCAGAGATAACTATTGTAATTACAGCCTTTCAATAAAACTCGTTTCGAAGTTTCATAGCTTTTCTGATAGCTGTATCGTATTCTACAGAGAATTTTACTTCAAAATACAGCATTTATTGAAAGAAATTATTACCAAAAAATGCTTATGAAAGGAAATTTCCCATCTATTGACAATGGGCTTTGCAGAAATACCTTTAATTATTTAAACATGTACTTTATTAAATGCCTTTAAGTGCATCATTTCGTTATTTTTAACGTTATTTAAGTACAAAGATGCGTGATATTAATTTAGAACCGCAATACGGTTCCTTGTATATAAATAAACTTAAGTAAATTATATAAACCGCAAACTAAGCATATATAAAAAATAACTCAGACAATATTTTCAAGCGTGGATTGCATGTGTATAAATTGACATTCCGCGTACGTGGTTTTCTTTAGGTGACAATATTTATGAGACGCATTGCAAAAATGGAGATAATACAGCCAATACGATTACGTACAAATATTTTTGATAACCCGAACCTCTTCGGTTAAGGTGGTACACATCTTAATAGCTCCAGCTTTAAAAAAGTTCTTGTTTTCAAACTGAAAGCAGCAAACTGTAAAACAACAAAATAACAGATATAAGTAGAATACAGTGACGTAATTCCCCTTAACGATATTCCTTTCCAAACTATTCCAAAAAGCCTTGCTTCTGCTACTGTTCCATTCCACTTACTAATCCGAAAAGACCACGCTTTCCACAATTCCATTAAACCGGATTCAAAAACTGAATGAAATTTTTGTGATAAGTTGATAACGGCAAATTAAGAAATATCTAGCTTTCATACAAGCGGCCATAGGTAGTCTTACTCATTCTGACATTCTCGGCCCCAGATTTCCCACAAATGTTCCTTACGCTAGTTCGCAAGTCCAAATACATTTTTTTCGGAAACGTATAAAATTACGCATCAAATCCACATTTTGATAACTGGTGAAAGTAAAAATTTGCTGAAACCAAGTCTCCGAATTCTCCGTGCGTCTTTGGCATGAAACTATTTCCATAAATTAGGTTAAACAACGAAATATTTTGATGCCCCAAAGTCGTGGACAATTTTAGTGAAAAAGGTGCCGCTTTTCAGTTCTAAATATAATCAATTTATTATTTTCCTTTAAAAAACATTTATTAAGGTTAGTAAACTGGTTTAAAATTTTTTGGTTCAAGGAAAGTGTTGATTTTGAAAAATTTCAACACATATGGTAGAATACGTTATGACATGGTAGAAGGTATGGCAGACGTTTCATAATTGCCTATTTCATCTTATAAACTTCCAAAGTGGTTACTTTAATGAAATCTAGAAATTCAAGTAGTATTCTGCTTTCGACAATGTCGATTTGCTATAATTTATTTTGTTTCTTATAGTTTCACAAAAATTTCTACAATGATTTTGTTTTGAAAACTAATCCCTAAAGTATTTTCGTAGTTAGTTATTTAACACAATAAATAGCGTTAACTTTCTAATTATACCTCTGTACTGCATGTGCAAAGACAGGCTCCTTGCGAGCTAACATCTTCTTCCAAAAGCACGTCGCGTCACAATAACAGACTAGATTTTGGTGCGTTACCTTCTTTAAACTTGTTTACACTAGCATGGCTATTCTTTCATTTTGTTTTGCAAAGTAAGCGGTACAAATATTAATATAAAATAAGTTAGTATTGTACCTTTTAAATTATAGTTGAGAAAGCACTTTTATGCTTCTCACGAGGGTACCACTTCTGAGGGAACCGACCGATTTGGCTGATATTTTGCATACTTGCTCATTTTTAAGTGAAACTATCGTAGTTAAGTGGATTCCTTGTCATGGGCAGTCATTTCTGAGAAAATAATTTTCTTTCATTTACCAATCTCACTTTTGCTTATGGAAATGGGGTATGAGTAATGCTGGAAAGTATCAGTTTAAAAATGCTACAACATTGTTTTAAAATAGTCTGGGCAGAAAAATAACCTTTATTACGAACTGTACTGCAGTACAATTTTCCAATAGAAAGAAATGGGACACAACGAAATAAAAAATGTCCATGATGAAAAATGAACATTGGATATAGCAAGCTTAATTTTTTCAAATAGTATTCATTACATGCAAATTTTTCAAAACAGTATGCTATTCTGGCTATCGGGTGTTGAATTAGTAAAGTACTGTAGAAATTATATCTTAACTTGAACGCCTTACGCATACGTATTCAGATGAGCTTACAGAGGATAATAATATGGTTTCCAATGGCTGTTTTGAAACTTTTGAAACCATACTCACACCCAGTTCATTATTATAAAACTTAAGTTCAATATTATAATACTGATCAGATCTAGTTGTGCAATCCAATGCATTTAAGCGTAAGTGCTATTGGTAATTAAAAAATTATTTTCTCCGAAATGACTGTGCGCGGAAAGGAATCCATGTAACTACGACAGTTTTACATAAAAACGAGTAAGTATGCAAAATATGAGCAATATCGGTAACCGGCGTTTTCCTCCCGGGGTAAATTCCCCCCAGAGGTCAATTTGCTCCCGGTGCAACTTCCTCCCAGACCAGTTTGCTCCCCATGCAACTTCCTCCCAGCTTAACTTCCTCCCCGGTCAAGATGCTCCCGGGTCAACTTGCTCCCCGTGCAACATGCTCCCTCGGGGGTTTGCTCCCGGTACTATTTTGCCCCCATACTTTAGGTTTAACAGGCTTATGCAGAAATTGTGAGATGTTGTAATGACGGAAGTTTTTAGAGCAATGATTATCACACTAGTTAGTTGTCTAATCCAATGCACTTTGTATTCCAATCCTTAATTACACTATCGTCCTAAAGACTTAATATGCTACATAAATATACAAATAGATAAATGTGCAGGTCAAATTTAAAATAAACGGGGGAAAGGGAAACCTTTTAAAGAAAATGGAGACTATCAAACTTCTAAAATTCAACACAATTAAAAATTCGAGATGTAGCAATATAGTTTTAGAACTTTTAATACGTAATTTGTGACCCGGGTTGTCATAAAGTAGATTTTGATTTATATAGCACATGATAAGTGATATTAAAACACGGTGAGAACTTGTTTAAACGGGTTCAAATAGGCATAAACGGGCAGATCGGGTAATGTAAATATCTCATGTATTAAAATGGTGACATGCATCGCAGACATGTTTCAATTCAGATCTGACATTTTGGAAATAAGGATACCAAAGTCTCTGGCAATTTTCAATTATTTGTAGGATAAATAGACATGGCCTTAAACTCATCACAATGATACAATTTTGTGGCATTTGTTCGTAAATTTTAGTTCAAGGGACTATGTAGCTCATACATAGTTTGAGAGTTACTAAAGATAGTTATTATTGTCTAACAACTCATCATGCAACAGGAAAGGTAACGTAGAACAGCTAAGTAGAACTAAAGAAATGAAAGTAGTGCAAAATATTCCGATTTTGCATTGATTTACACTGTTTTATGTAGTTACCCGTTTTTACCCATAAAATCCATCAAATTCTAGGTGGGCTGGGTCCATGATTAACTTGATCTCACTTAACAGCTGAATTATGAATCTTTGGGAGACCTATCTAAATTCAATGGATCTTGGTAAAACTAAAGTATGGGAGCAAAATGGTACTGGGAGCAAACCCCCGAGGGAGCATGTTGCACGGGGAGCAAGTTGACCTGGGAGCATCTTGACCGGGGAGGAAGTTAAGCTGGGAGGAAGTTGCATGGGGAGCAAACTGGTCTGGGAGGAAGTTGCACCGGGAGCAAATTGACCTCTGGGGGGAAGTTAACCCGGGAGGAAGTCGCCTAGATCCGCAATATCGGTGGGCTACCTCTGAAGTGGTACCCTCGTTAAAAAACTTTCAGCATTGTTACATGGTATTCTAAGTACACCACTATCCATTACCAATATCGAAGCATTGCTTGTGACACTTTCAAGGCGCATGACAGATAACTAGGAAAACATTAGCCTGACACCATGCCACTCTCAAGCTGTTGATTTGGCTTTTCTTGGAAAGCAGATGGTTTGAACTGGCGATATTGGTAGATAAATGACACGTTACTTTAACTCAATATGTGATTTCGCAGAAATGTTTATGTTTATATTCTTGTTGAGTCAGGTATCTTGCAGATCATTACTTAGAATATAATTTTGATTCTTGATGATTTACACTTCTTCTTACTGTGGAAGTTTATGTTATGATAAGGTGACGTAAAGGCGTATTTTTACGTAGTATTTGCTTTGCAGAGCAAGCATCTTGTCCGCTAGGAACGAAATGAGAAGGTTAACTAAAACTTGTCAACCTTGAAAATTTTCTGGTTTTCTGTTCGTGAGTACGTTGATTAAAGCAGTCAATGAAACCTTGATGATGATGATGAGATTTTCATTTTCAAGTTGTCTTCACTTGGCGAATTAAATAAATAACAAACATATTTAATAATGGACTAAAAAACAGGAAAACACTCTTGATTTGTTAAGGTTTTCTGCCACCTGCCGTGGCGTATAGGGCGGGAGATGCCCACCACTTATTCTAAGCAATTGTCGAGAATCCAGCTACGTCGCAAAAATATTTTCTTCAGAATTCAAAAAATTGAAACAGCTTATATGTTAAAAAGTAAGAAATCATGGAATGCTATTCCGGATAATTTTTTAATGAGTCAAACTGTTTCCTACGTTGCAAATTGTAAATTCCGAGTGAATATGGTGGAATATGGCATGTTTTTGGCCTTTTTCCATATTGTGGGTTGAACAAAGAAACCGTCGGCAAAATAAGACTTGCCAGTAGCTTCATCACAACGATTTGTAACGGCAGAACTAGTCAGGATATTTGTAAATGAGAAAGCTAAAGGGAATGATATGATTATGATAGAAAGGATTCATGTAACATTATAATTTATAACACAGGAAGATAAATTGTGCATTACAATTATAACGAAGCAAGTTAGCACTTATAAAATGAGTAAAACTGACTAACTAAAGGTGGAGTGAACGTTGGCAAATATAACATTAGAAAGGTGGTCAAAACGGAGGAAAATGTGTGTGTGTTGAGCGCAGGCGCCATTGCGCACGTGCAAGGTTCAGCCCTGCGTATGCTTGTGGTCGAATGAGGTGTAGGATTGATCCTCAACGGGTCATGTTTGTTCTCAAACATAATAATTGGGTTGGGTAATTTTTTTTCTTTTTCCTTGCCTTTCAGCCACAACAGCTCCGGTCTTCCACTGCCTTCACCTTAGCTCAAAGTGACGTTTTGATGCTAACAACCTGCGTTATTGAACTGGAGAGAGCTAAGGGGAAGGCACTGACAAAAAAAAACTTTTTAAGTAGAAATACCTATTTTTGCCAAAAACACTGATCCGGGAACAACAATGACCCCGTAGTTCATAGAGGTACATTTTGAAAATCTTTAAAGGGTGCTATCGTCTTCCATACAATATTTCATGTCACGATAATGATGATTCTTATCTTATTTATTTCAGTGGTAAAACGTTCTCCTTGTAGTAAGGCATTCCCGGGCTCTGAATATTTCCACCAGGTGAATATCTAGCCACAATAATTGCCTTTCCACAGCTTGGGTTGCGTGCAATGCCGTAGCCTGCAAGCTGACTGGATTTCCAAACAGATTGTGTAAAATGTCCAATAACTCCTTTAGTATTATCACCAGTGAACTGGGGCCATGGATAGTTGTTGATCTCAGTGTACCACTCGTTAGCAATGTCCATTCCATTATCAGCATCGGTTCCCTGGAGTGCAGCAGCCTCTCCAATATTTTCTCCAGTTAGCCCACCATTATACGTTCTATCAGGATGCTCCTTCGACATGTGTTCCATTTTGCACATTTTGGCAAGAGTTTCAGCATACCGTTGAGCCCTTGTGTTGAGTTCAGAATCAATGGTCAATGCTGGAGAACCGTGACGAGCTCTGTTTTCATTTTCTCTGTCGATAATCGATTGATGGAAGAGTTTTGGGGATGTCCAGCGTTCCGTTAAGTCACTAACTCCTTGAGCTCCAATTTGAGATTCCATGGTTTGTAAAAGGCAGTGGGCAACACCTCTCCACGTATATTCGGCTGAGTCACCTAAAAGGGAAGAGTATTCTTGGGCAGGGGCTTTGTTTTGATCCTGGAAAAAAGTAATCAAAATTTACGATATTAAAATGCTAGGTTGGTGCCATTTATATGAAATTTTTCTAATTTATGCTGCGTTTTCAAGCGCTTATTTTAAAAATATACTTCAATGTAAGAATCACAGGCAGCTAAGTATGCAGCGGGTATCTTGGCGAGTCGTTGTCGGAGGTGTTTCTGAATTTGCTTCGTTACAGCGTCGTTTATTTGAGTTTTGTAGGGCTCGTCTTCCTGTAAATTTACAAAAATTAAAAATGCAGTTTTTGAACCCCAGAAAAGAAATGACGTGTTAAAAAACTTATTAACTCATGTACAAACTTACCGGATTGACTTTATGTTTTCGGAAATGATCCTCTTGTCTTTTTTGCTGTTTTTGTACTCATTTTCTGGATATTCCATGTTGGAATCACAAGTTCCCCAATTTACATCTTGCTTATCAATTGGATGCATTTTATTCAGTTTTTCGATGTAGCAGACTCCGTTTCCCGCTTCGGTAATCATTTTTCTGAAATGAAAAAAAACTGTAAACGATTCGACGTAAAAACATGTAAAATATTTTCCTTACAATCCGTAATCCCCATCCTCAGCGCTGATGAGAAGAGGCGAAGCGAGGAGAATGGCCCATCTTCTTGATGATGATCTTACCATTTTGATTGAGTCGCGAGTCGACCTTTGCTGGCAGTTGAGAATTGTAGGTAACTGATGACAGCTCTCTGGATTCCATACTTTTTTAACCTACCTTTCCAACGTTGAAATCTACATTGGAAAGATGAAACCCAGGAACTTTATTGGTTGCCAGAAACGCGTTCAAATGTACGGGGATTTTCTGGCTTCCTGGTTCGTCTTCTAAACCTGGTACTACCACGCAATTCCAATGATGTTGTTTTTGAGAGGGAAAGAAGAAAGAGAATCAAGAGAAATTTAATTCAATCACAAAAAATATTACGTAACATTTTTGCTTGATATTTTTAGTTAATTCTCCAAACAGGAATGTAGCTGCGATATTGATAAAGATATATAAAAATAATTGCGTAGCGAACGCAGTTTGTGTAAGATTCCATCAGAAACTAGAATTCTGGAATGTTATGTCATTTATGGCTTCCGTGATTGTTTTGAGAAGGATAGAATCCGGATAAACCCTGTTTAGATAGTAAAACCTTGCTAGAGCAAAATCAAAATATTATCATTTTACAACGAAATTCTTGTAGAAGATCCTTTGTATTTTTAGCTGCCATTCATGCATATGCTAAAACTATGATGATAGATAGCTGTGTTAAGCCATCCGTACCTATTGTTACGCACACTGGTTTGGCATTCTCACGCAATTACGTGGTAAAATATCTTTGTGTAAATTACCATAGAACACAGGCTGGAATTTGAGTGTTGAGGATTATAAACGAGTTTATATAATAAATTTATGTAAGACGTTCCATCTCCATCAGTGACCAGCATCAGATTAGGTCTCTCACTCCCTGGATCTTGTTAAACATTTTTACGGCTCTTTGCATGAGCTCTGTTCTGAAAGGGTGGCAAACAATTTCCTCAAAAATTATGTAATAATTGTTTTGCTACCCTTCTATAATTTTATGAATACTTGCTGAGAATTGTAGTAGCACGCAGCTCCAGTTTACCATGTCTGTTTTGTATTTGTAGTTCTTGTTTGCACGGAAAATCTGGAATAAGTCAGTCAGCAGCAAAACCTCACCATGTGAGGATGAGAGAACACACAGCTGTGTATTTGTTAAAGTTTCTTTGCAATCAGAAATGTTCTTTCAATATTTCTCTAATTACCCCAAACAAAATTTTACATTCTGATTTGCAATTCGTACGTTGAGTTTGAGTAATTGTTAACGTATTTTTCAGTTAATGTTTTGATTTCAGGGGGAAAGATTTTTAACACAAATGTTCCGCATTTAATTATTTATTGTAAGTAAATAAATAAAGTTTTTACCTGTTTTCCTCTGGATAAAATTGAATCACCAGAAACGCAGGACACTTGTCTGTCTGCATTTAAAGGAATATCGTCATTACAGAAATTTACTTGAATAATGGCTATAAAGATTTAGCATTTAGATAATACTTAATTGCATTATGTTACGAAAGAAAAAGTCAATAAGACTAAAGCAAATTTATATAGTTATTAAATTACGGATACGTTCCTGGTATTATGGAAATCAGTACCTTTATGGTCCATTTTAAACAAATTTGTTACACTTTGCCACACCCAACCCGCTTTCTGGAAAACTTACATCATTAAAAGACTGACTGTTTGATTCACACAAAAATCAAGCATTACTATCGGAGTGCTCACATCGACATAGTTGCTGTAACCAACATATGATTTTACAGACGGAAAGGATTTCATATACCGCTCAATCCACTTTCGATCCTTGGACGTACCAACTTTTGTCAAAACCTTACGCTCAACCTCATCTTTCAGCTGCTCGAAAGCTGGGAATACATCAGCCAATATCGTTGTGTAAACCATCAACCCCATTACAGAATAAATTACACCCACTCCAAACATCATCAATTCCGCTCCCGATATTTCCAAGCCCAAGTGAATTATCGTGAAAAAGCAAATAATTACCACAATCAAAAGCAAGCAAATGTAGGAAATGACAAGCAAATCCTGCTGTAAAAGATTGTTGTAGCGACTCAAAATTTGCACTTGTCTATAATACGGCAGATATTTCTTGCTTGGTTTCGTAGCCAACAGCTCGGTAATGTAATTTAAGTAACGCCGCAGGCAATAACCTTTAACCAACGAAAAATCGAATGAAAGAGCCCAAGTTCCCGCTCCATCAATATAAAGCCAGAAACAAAGTGAACAGATCAGCAGGAGCAAAATATTTGAAGAAATTGACCATTTTTCATACTGAAGTTCAGAATTCGCGCATTCTGGAATCAAGGAAAATCCAATTGTAGCCGAGTTGCAGGTCATAAACCATCTTAACATTGTGTAAGGTGTTGCAGCAGAGATTCCAAACATGATTCCCATGAGTAAAACAACCTTTATAAATTTCGATCCAGATTCCGCCATATTTAAGTTGACAAGGTCTACAAAAATGAATTAAATTTAGTTTATAATATCTGAAATAAATTGCAAACACGATTGTATAAATGTTTAGAAGCCTTACGTTTCATGTGCGTTTTTTCAAACTGTCCCATTAAATTAAACAGCTCGAGCACACTTCGCCGTCGTCTGAACACAACCCATTTGGTAAGGACGTAATTCGACTGCACTGTTGCATACAGAAGATTTTCCAAATAGATGACTGTCGATTCTTTATCCATTTCACGTATTAGCTGCACCCATAAAATAGCAACGAAAATGCTGTATGTTGCAGTTTTCAAAAATTCTCTGTTCAGCGTGTCCGGAGGTTGCAATTTTAGCGTTTTATTTTCAGAAACCGTAATGGGATAAGTCCCTTGAATTTGTTGCAATTTTAGATAAGCCGTAAAAAACCTACTTAAATCCTCAACGATTAACATTGTGAATTTGTTTAATTTGATTGAGTGACACTAAACAAATTGACGCTGAAAAGCTGCAATTTAAAAATTGTTCTAACTGTTTTTTATTTGTATTTTATCCAAGTAGAGAACTGTGCTTTGAACACGAGAACGGGTTTTCTAGCTCTGACAAGGAAAAAATTGTTGAAGCACTCTAATGTTTTTATATTGCTACACTTACAGTTCGAAGGTAAAGATTTACTGCTGAGTTAGGGCAAATTGGTCTAAATAAATAAGTGCTCATGAAGCCTGTCCAACATGGCTGCTTTATTACGGTCAAATATTCATGAAAGAGATGGAACCACCTATGAAAATTTTTGCGCTTTATTACTGTCGTAATTTTCTACTTAACGAAATTTCTGATGCGAGATAACACACCTCAATTATTGGCATTGGGAAGATGCCTGCCTTTTGACATATCACCCAAACGAAATGCAAGTATGGAAAGCTATAAAACTATATAAGTTCTGACTTGAAGTAGCTGAAGGTATTACTGGTAAATGTCGAGCTATTAAATAATTAGTTACATTTTTATCGACTTTTTTACAAACACGGTTTTAGGACAAAGTAAGCGACTTGAGAAGGTATGTAAAAATTCCAAGCTGTTTTATTTGGCGACTGTCACCCTACTATCTTTTCTAACGTATGTGAGCCTTGGTTTTGCAGACGATTGTAATCTGCATATTAAATTCTTTACAGTAGAATTACTGAAATCAGGGAAAGTAGCACGTTGGATACACGTGAAATTGTGTTTTTCCGAGTTCTGGCTTGTGATAAAAATCATGGAACGCGCTACCACGGTAATTTTCAATATTTATGCTACATGTACAGTTTCAAATCAAGCGATGTAGATTCGAGTCTGGACAAAATTTAAGCCAAGAATTTCTTGTCAAATCTTTCATCCAAAGTGTTGGACTATGATTATGACTGTTTCATTTGGCTAGAGGAAAGCACAGAAATAAAATCTATGCACGTAACAATACAGCATACCGCACCCCTGAAACCATTTACAAAATGCTGCACGTCTTCAAATACTACAAGAAAATTTAATATTTGCATTGTTTAAGCAACTGCAAACTTGAAGTTACGTTTTTTGGTCACGACATGTGATAGTGCGAACATACAAGTTCAGAAACTTTTCAAAAAATTGTCGACAAATTGGCCGTGTAGGCCTACATATTTGATGAAATTGAAGCAGAAATACATGGCCGTCACCTTAAAAAATTTAAGTGTAAAAAACAACAAAAGTGCATAATATTTTAAAGGGAAGACCTTTTGTCGAAAAGGCTACAAGGATTTCTATATTTTTACAACATAGCTAGGAATTAAATCTTAGAAAGCGATCGCTTAGGTATAACCACACATTATAATAATTGGTTAATATAGTTGTTTTATAACACATCAGCAGCAGAGAGTGCAACAAAACAAAGCTACATCATTAGCAAACTGACAGTCTGGTTCACACAAAAATCCAGAATTACTATGGGAGTGCTTACATCAACATAATTGGAATAACCCAGATAAATTTTGAGTGGCTGAACACTCCTCATGCAGCCATGCATCCATTTACGTTGAGTTCTTGACTCAGGTTTTGAAATCCCTGTCCGTTTTTTAAATTCTTATAATTTTTCTGACGCTGGATAGACTTCAGCTAGTATGGTTGTATAAACCAGTATGCCAACAATAGCATACTGAGCTCCCACTGCGAAAGAAAACGTTTCGGTGCCGGCAGCATAAATCCACAAGATGAATCAGTGCATAAAAACATAAAACGAATGCCATTGAAATCGTGCAAATATAGAGAATAACAAGATAATTTTGCTGAACAGCATTGTAGTATCTCGTCAAAAAAAATTTTTGCCTGCAAAGTGGAAAAAACTGGTTGGACTTTCCAGGTGTCGATAGGTATCGCAAATCTCGCTTTAAACAGTAAGCCTGAGCAAGTGAAATATCAAAGGAAAGAACCGAGGTAGCAGACCCATTAAGGTAAAACCAAAATGAAACACTACATATGAATAAAACCAAAATATTTGAAATTGCACACCAAGCTGGATTATCCAAGCTAGAATTCTGACATTTGGAAATTAATTGGTAATCAAACGTGGCAGAGTTGCATGGTGATATCGACTTCAAAATGGCGTATGGGGTGGAAATAATCATAGCAAATCTAATTCCACTGAGTAAAGTTTGCTTTATTACTTTTATTGTGGATCCTGTTGATTTTTGGACAGTCATTCCTATAAAAACCCCATTTTAAAACACATCTTGGAATTTTATTGAATATTTCTTAAGTGATTGTTTGCGATTTCTTACCTTCTGTATTGTTTTTCTCAAACTGCATAAGGAGATTCAATAGTTCCGCAATACTTTCCCGATTTTTTAAGACAATCCATTTCACTTGAACATTACTAAATTGCACAGCTGCGTAGAGTAAGTTCTCCAATGAAATGACAAGTGGCTCCTTACCAGTGGCGGCTACTAGTTGAATCTAAAGTACAAAAGTGAAAAAACTGTAGAAGATTGTTTTAAACACCTCCCATTTCAGCTTTTCTTTAGTGTTCACTGCTAAGTTTTTAGTGGTAGTGATTCTAATGAGAAAAGTTCCTTGGTGTTGCTGCAATCGAAGGAAAATTCCTAAATACCATATTAAATTGTCGTAAATAAGCATTTCGCAAATTAGAGGTGGACAATCGTTTCTGCAGACTGAGAACCAAAGTTGTAGTCTTACGAAGACGAACACGAAAATTGCAACCAAATGTTTGTTATTTGAATTTTGTTTGCTGTCTTTAAAAATGTATGCTTACATGCTTAGTTTTACGAACACGACTTTAGCGTCCTGTCAGGGGCCCATCCATTTCAAACGTAACGATAAAATTGGCAATTTTCAGGGCACCCACCCACCCTTGTAACGCTTGTGTCACGCTAGCGGCGAACCCACCCACCCCCTTCCGCACGTAACGCTATGGATGTTCCATATATATATATGAACACATACTATACCTGAAGATATTTATCCTAAACCTATGTGGATTTCCTAAACAGTACATTGCATGCATGGTATTTAACGAGAGAATCAATTACTACTACTTAAATATATAAAATTACTTCTAAATTTCTGTGACATTCTATTGGACTTTGGACATCAAATAAATTCAATTTAGAATGGGCACAGCCATATAAAACTAGTAAAGGTATTTACAACATAGAGTAAACCGGCATCACTTTCAATCCACAAACGTTAAAATTTTATATAAAAAGATAAACAGTCAAATAATTAGTTGACATTTGCGCTATGCAAAGAAATGAATTACTTCCACATTTCACATGAAATTTTTCTATCAATGCAGATCATTTAAATACCACATGAAACATTTAAAAATCATTCGAGAACTACATGACATTTTGGGAATTACCAGTAGAAGGTATGGGCCAAAATAGC
>LJIJ01003643.1:0-18094 GCA_001718145.1 Orchesella cincta | reverse complement strand
TTACTACAGATATTTATTTTTAAATGTTTCAAAAGTGCAGGCGCCTGGCAGGCGCCTGCAACTTTTTCCTTTTCCCGCCTGGCCCCGCTGCGCCTGCAACCTATGTTAATTTTTTGCGCCTGGCCGCCCGTTCTGCAGGGCGGGCGGCGGGCGCCTGCACGCGCCTGTTAGAGTAGGCGCCCATTGCACACCTCTAGTTCCATCCAGTATTTACTTGACTTCAAGGACCCATTGAACCCTTCTGCTGCCAATTCTGCCTCAAATATTTCAGCTTTTGTTTCCCGTAGCAAGGAGACAATATTTGGGAGGAAGTCAAATTGGCGATAAATATAGGGCGAACCGAATTTGTACCCAGCCTTTAAAAGTTCGGTTAGAGTGCTACGTATATATGGTGAAGGGGGAACAATCATATTCTCAGTCATTACGGATTGGTAAAAAAACTTGAGTATGAAACAAACACAGATAAATACCATAGTTGTTTTTGAAACTTTCTGAGATCCACCCTGGATCATGATTTCGTACGTGTCAAAAATTATTTCAGTTACTTTTGTTTCTTTTTCGGACAAACGAAATATTTTGGCATTTCGAACAACCAACAAAATAATAAAAACGCTCGGGTAGAAAATCCCGATGAATACCCCAAATGGTAAGTATGCCGAACTGGCGACCCTAAAATTTGTATCATGTTTGCTGCTTTAAATGAGCGCTTCCCGCAGTATCTGAGCATGTGCATGTATATATCATTATACACCAAATTTTGACCTTCCAAAAGCCATAAATCCAAAAACGGTGGAATATATAGAATCCAGGTTACGATACCTTTGAAGTATACGTTTTGCCAGGGGTTTTCTCTATCACTTCCAAATACCAAGGAGTAGTTGAGATGCTCACCCATTTCACTTGAAATGAATGCATCGGTATTTTCGCACTGCATCAAATAATTAGACGAGCGCTTAGCATTATGAATTATTACATTGTCTAGGGTATGTTTGCAGTAAAACCTTTCTCGCGGAGTACAATTGGTTAAGTACCGAGTATGGCAAATTAATCAAAATTTTGGATAATCAGTGTTCCCCATGAAACTTCAGGATTTTGTTGGAATGGCTTCGTATTTCAGAAGGTAGGGGTGTGTCAAGTTGTGGAAATTTTGTAGCAGGAACTCCATAAACTGTTTTTTAAATGGACGCATTTGAAGTAATTTCTTTTTCTCCAATTCACAATGAATGCAGGCCCACTCTACATTTATTGATTTGAATTGTGCCAAATCAATTTGGATCACAAACATCAGCGCTGGAGGTAGCATTACTGAGTTATGGTCATGTTGCATTTTCCCGCCAAATTTCCATTCATGACCGGATTCCGACGTGAAGCTTAGGATAACGTTGTCAGTTTGAGCTCAGGGGAAGTCTTCTCCACCGGCGTGTCTTAACGGAGCCACATTTGCCATTGAAGGTACAAGTCAATGTACGCAAGTGTGAATCCCATGTTTACGACTACTTGTGAAATTTCGGTTAGAATAGACAAAAACTGCTAAAAGGAATGCGTATAGAATTAGCTGCTTGATTTAACTGCTTTTGGAAATGAAACATGTTCATTGTTTGGTATCGTGACATTGGAATAGGAGGTCAGTGATAATAGGGTCCGTAGATATACTTAAAACTGTAGTTATATGTAATAAAAAAATATTAAAAAAAAAAAACCGTGTTAAAATATACTTAAAATATACCTAAACCCAGCCAAATATGACTATATATACGCTAAAAAATAATAGAAAATACCGAAAAAATAATAAAAGTAAAATATGTTGTACACTCAATTGGCAAGCATATGAGAAATATATGGTTGTTTTATCAGTACAAAATATGATGATTTTTGGACTGTCCAAACCTAGATATTTTGAGTAAATATTTCCATTAATTATACTATGCTAGGAATTTCTGATTGTATCCATATTGACAAGAAAATTCGAACTTTTCCTCAAAACCGGTATATTTTCATACGATATAATTAAAACGCAACATATATCTAAAAATACTGCAAATATACTAAAAACGCCAAAATATACCATGAAAACTTGGTCTCAGTATTATTTTACTCGACCTATTTTATGCATATTGTTAACATATTTGCACTTTATAAGGCAGTAGTCGCTTACCCAAACACGAATATATTATAAATGTGCTCTGCTTAATCATTTTAAACCATTTAACTGGCGTTTTATTTGCCCCGCTAACCATTTATAAGTGCTTGGCACGTATTATAAATTACATTTTCTTTAATTGGAGATTTCAGGAAATAAGTTGTTACCTGTTGTTAATTATTTGCTTCAATAGATACGTGCTATCAAATATCATTGCACTTTTTGGGAGAATCCTCTATTTTGAAAAATTTGAAGTTATGACATGAGTCGACTTCATTCTTTAAAGTGTTTCTGATATCCTTTGACATCAATTTAGCGGCGTAATAGTAAATTTACTGATAAGCAGCATTCATTTGCTAAAGAAAATTCGTTTTACGTGACAAAGTATATAAAAACGGACATTGCAGGCGCCTGCAGGCCAGGCCGGGCGGAAATTTGAAAATACGCAGGCGGGCACCAGGCGCCTGTTTGAAATCATCACGGGCGCAGGCCAAGCCAGGCGCTAAGAAAATCCCAAATGCACACCTCTAGATGGAACCACTTTGGGAGCCAGATTACCCCAGTTACACCAAAATGGAAGAAGTTACATCTAAAATGATTATAACAGGCAAGCAAATTGAAATGGCTGCTGGACCCTCACTTCAGATTCGCGACTTTGGCAAAAGTATAAGATACCGTGCATTTGAAGAAACAATAAATTCATTGGGCTTTACAACGATATGTCGTCCCGCTAAGAAAAAATACAGAGGGGATTGGTCGCTTGTCTGGATGGAGTATTCAATTGTGGGTTCAGAAATGAGACGGGTTTTAAATGTGCTGTTCGAAACATTTCGAACAACAGTCAAAATTTAATGTACATTCATTCAAACTCGTCCAAGTCACATCTCTTTTATATATATAAATACAAGTGTAATTAACTAAGTTTTAATTAATGCGACTAAAACACATATACAGTAATTAATTCATGTAATGTTAAAGATGTTCGGACTACACAACATACCAAATAATATGTAATTTTATTTGATTAACCGAGCCTGATGATGATATATTAAATTCGAAACCGGTCGCTCACGGTTAACTAAACATCTTGTTCACAGTGTGATAATATTGTCATTTAAAACAAACCTCAAAAAATTTGATGGAAACCAAAAATAAGGCTGCAAATTATGGAAATGAAGAGAAATTGGTTTCGGTAATAGAAATGAAGTTAGACGCCAAAATGATAACAATAATGAGCTCCACTTTCTACTTGTGTTGTTTCTGCTTCATTGTATTTTGCTTGGAATTATGTCTAAGGTTCTTGCCTCGAGTAGTGTCACAAAAATATTTCAAGTTTTGTTATAGGCATCGATGCACAAATTTTTCGAATAACCGAGTTGTTGTCGTTGAACCAAATAATCAGGAGGATAATTAAAACTGGCACATTTACAGATGCTACAATTTCCTTAAAAATTCAAAAGTTGCTAAATGTGTTGAACTGGCAAACGTTTTACACAATACACAAAAAAGGAAAATAAAAATTAAGAATATACAAATTTCTCAACACTACGAAATTAATCGGTTTTAGGCTCCCGAAAAAAGACTTTTCCAGGTTGACTTGTTGCGTACTCGTTAAATTAAATAATTTTCCAACACAAAAAAGGGAACTTAACAATTTGCACGAAAACACAAATTGAAGGAAATAAATATTAAGAATAGTTTAAAAATTCCTAAAAAGTCAATTTTTTGTCATATTTAGATAGTAAATATATAAATACAGAATATGTTAAATTACTACGATTATTGACATTGTTGTAGCAATTCGTCACTATATGTATCATGTGTTCGGAGTAAAATAAAAGAGTTATAGTAAAATTCTACTAAATGACAAACTGACAGTGTGTGCTTATGTAACTATACAAAACGTTAGCATAATTTTGACATGCTGGTGTAGACGAAATTTAACGTACAATAAAATTTCGACACGCTTTGCATTATATTTACATGAAGCATTACTCACAATTACATTGTATTTATAACAAATTCTTAGTATTAAAATGTAGTTGTTTATTGCATTGTTGGCGATTTATTTTTGTGAGAAGTTCCTTTTATTACTATTCAGGCAGCTGGTTTGCCTATCAAGTTTTGATATTGAATTTCAGGTTTCATTTCTTATACTGCCGTCTTACTACGAAAAAAGCAGTAAAGTTATGTAATCACAACTCCCCAGTAGTATTTTCCAACATACTCTTTGAAATTCCAATCTTTTGTTTGTTAACTAAGCACAGATTAATTATATTTTTACGTTTATTGCCATTATAATTATAATCACATTGTATTTATTATTATGTGGGAAAGTTCTCAGTATTTTTAGAAAGTATTAAATTCAGATGGTTTGAAAAACAACTTTTTGCCTTCATGAAGGTACATAATATCGATCATATCGTTTGCCTACCCAGTTTGAATTTGCATCAATAGCAATTTCGAATCAGCAGGACAGAAATAGCAATAACCAAATGCAAGGAGTCCAGCACGAGGAGAATAGGAAGGCTGAAATGGAGTTTGATCTAAATTAAACAAGTCGTTTTGAAATCCTTGAATTATTCGGTATAATGTTGCTAGTTATTATGACAAATAGAACATCATCAGATGTTCCGTATCCGGAATTTTGAATAGCGGTTGTTCCATTCATTGTGATGGTCGTGAGGAGAAATGCCATGCAGTGAATTTTATTTTGGTAGGAATTTGAAGTATCCATCCGAAAACGTTAGATTTTTCATCAATATCATCCAGTGTGATTCAAGTGAAAGTTGGAATGCATCATGGATTGTGTAGCCCCTTCGAAATTGGTGAAACTCAAGGTTTTCCAATGCAGTTTGTAGTCAGAATTTGTGAAGTTTTCAGTTACGATATTGAGAAAACAATTTGAATTGAAAGAAAACGAGAGATTGTTTATATGCAAGGTTGTAATTGCATTTGAAATGGGAATTACGACAACTGGTATAATCCAAAGCAATAAAACCAAATTGGCCATGTTTGCCATTGTTCACTGGAGATTTTTAACATGGATATTCCTACGTCAACCGATTACAATGCCATCGGAATTCATATTTAGTCATTTATTCGTGATAACCTAAGCTAAATACTACCCTTTTTGGAAAGCTCAAGTTTCTGTAATTTCTTTACAGACGATGAGGATTAGGTTGAGCTGATAACAAAAGTAGACACTATCAAACAGCTACTCATTCCGAATGACGCAAGTTATAGCCGTCGAATTTAATCAGGTTAATTTTAAGACTTATAGAAATGGACATCGCTTCCTATGTCTGAATGTTGTTTCAAGTATTAAAGTGGAGCTATGAAGGGTTGAAGAAAAAGCAGAAACATTTTCTATTCCACGGCTTTTAGCTTAATTCGAAACCTACAAAATATCTATTTGGCAGACAATATGGTAAGTAGTCACGAAATGTTAATTTGTTAAGTACTTAATGAAGTTAAAGTTAGTGCTTGTCAGAGCGATGTAAAATTCTTAAGCTCCTACTTTATTTACCGGGTCACTCAAAAGTAATCACTTATAAAGAATGACGCAAGTTGAAAAGGATACGACAGAAATGTTGCTAACTTAGGACATTATTTTTTTAAATTTCGTAATTAAGCGGTGTATTACACTAGAGCTTACGTCAACAGCAGACAACCTCTAACTAAATAGTATTACAATTAAAGCAGCAATACAGAAGCAGCAGCATCAAAGGTTGTTTTACCTATAATATCTGTAGTAAATGGCGATAAACAAAGGTTTAGGGAGCGTATGAGTTTTTTTGTATTAACATTTATATGGAATGACTAATACATCATTTAGCTATATGATAATATATCAAGCAAAATATATAATGATTGTCTTATTTAATCTAACTCAATACGAAGTCGTAAAAAATATGATTTGTGAACATTACATTTTTTCTGTGTATTTTACTTTACCATGCTAGGTTTCGTTTGTAGAACTATAGTCGTGCAGCGCCTACTTAAAAATTACAATGATCACAAAAGAACAGAAGTTTCATAAGAGCAAAATCCGTCAGATCTCTCAAAGAATTCGAAACCCGCAATAAAAAAGGTGCTGCATGAATGTGAGCAGCATAAATGGTCTAGCTATTTTTACTGTAACCTACTAGACATCATTAAATAAGCAGACGTTCATTGTTATGTATGTAGCACTGGGGGTCTATAAAATTGACAAGAACTTGGCATATAATTTGCAAATATATGATCTTTTCCCCCACAGATCCGCTGATTTTTCAACCACTAAAAAAATAACAGGAAAGACTGCTAATTTTTTAGTGTAATGTAACACTGATAAGGCGGCACCTATACTTTGTAATTTTTTGAGAAATGATCACCTGCCGGAACCCGGCAAAACATCTATAATATGCTACTGCTTAGGTCCGTTATGTGAAATTAGTGTTGTAGGGAGGTTTTGAAGACAAAAAGCAACTTGAGTGAGTGAGTAATAAAAATTCATGCAGTTAGGAGAAATACTATCATAATAAATGATAATTTACATTATCCGGTCCGGTTACAGTCCGGTCCCTATACCTTATATAAATAGCACTATAAAAAGCTCAACGTGGTAAAAGTTATAATATGACAGCCGGCTGTCGTACAGCCATACAGTGGCAGTCCTCTGTTCCAATAACATAGAGCATAAATTCATGATATTATTGAAAACTTACTTCTTAAAAATAAAGTGTCCGTTTTAAGCCCCAAAAGAAAAAAGCCCTAGTGGAAATATGAGATTCATTTCTAATACTAATATGAATTATTAATATTCAACTATCGCTAAAAGCCTGCCAGTACTATATTCGTCAAAAGTTATAATACTAGAGGAAATTAAATTGAATTTGTATATGACTTAAAAGGACATTAATGTTTAAACAAATTAAACTGAATTTGGAAGGAAATTAATTATGGAGTAAAAGAAATTGAATTTTTCTGGTTTAAAAAGAAAGCAATTTTGAAAGAACAAAAATTGGATTTTAATTTGGCTTAGAACGAAATTAAATTTGGAAAGAAATTAAATTTAAACTTATTCCAGACAAGCCGCAGTACCTTCATCGCTCAGTCTTTTTCTCTTTGGATCCAGGTAGCTTTCCAATTTCAATTGACTTACGATTAGACCTAAGCAATGCTGTCAAATCGACTCAAACGCTTTATTACTAATTGTTCACCTGCACTAGCCTTTATGGGGATTGTTCCCGGAATTTGGGACAAATCTCAAAGGCTTGCCATCGCAAATAAGCACGCTCAATACATGTTCCGTCTGAACGGAGCAATATTTGTTTTCTGGCCCATGTTTGGTACATTTCAAGCAATTCGGTATCACATTACCCAAAACTATGAATTATTCAACATCGCTTACGTGTGCGCTACAGCAGGAGCACTTCCCTTGGAAATGTTCTTGCTCATGAGCTTCTGCGAAGAGGACTGCATCGCACTTTTCAACTCGTTCCAGCTCTACCTTCGTTACATGAACCGTAAGAGATTTAAAGTTAATTCTATTTAATACAATTTTTTAACAAATACAACTTCTTACATTTTAGGCGTTTACTTCCCCAATTTTAACCCTGACACTAGCAGAATCTCAATTCTATACGAGCTTGGGTTTCTTGTAATAATAGGAGCGTTCCTTCTCCTTATATTGGTGTACTGGGTATTTGTTGCTGCATTCCCAAATTCCCCCAATTTATTTGGAAGTTTGCTTCCTAAAGATTCTTCACCCTTTCTTGTATTCCTTGTCAGCCTTCATCCTTGTTACATTATGGTTATTGCTTACATGAACCTTTGCTGTGTGTGTCTGTTCTTGTTTCTCTACGGCTTTATGGTCATTCCCTTATTTGTTCTCGAATTTCGACTGGGTCGCAAAAAGCGATACTATGCTGTGAACTCCATGAGACAGCCTCCAATGCTGATTCATGCATATAGAACTGCTCAAATTCTCCAGCAAAATATAAATCAAGTTCTTGGGATCATTTTTATTCCATCGCAAACAGCTATGACAAAAATAATTGTGTTTTCCTCATTTACTGTTGTTAAGAACGGTAATCATATGTTAACAGCTAGTAAAATGCTTCTTGTGGGATGGTCGTCTATAATGACAATAACGTGTACCGTACTTCTTGTTGCTGGCCTCTTACAATTATATGGGAAAAGGATATTGGCAAGTTGGAAACGTTCCGATTGGGGATCCAAAAGAGAGAGGTTGATTATGAAAAGATTTGGGAAATCTTGCCGCCCAATTGATTTACGCTTCGGAAATACCTTTGTTATGCGAAGGTTGAGTGGCTCAAATTTATAAAGACAATATATCAAGGGGGTTCTGAGTTCTGAAACTTTCTTTTTAGCAGCCAAAAAAAAGCAGAAATATGATGAGGAAAGAAATTACATCTAAAACGGTATTCTAGGCTAAGTTGATACACCAACATGCATGTTCATGCCAAGAATGATATTATGATCATGCATGTATATATGATGTGTGTGGTGACAATGCATTGAGATGCATTGATTGATTGATTGATGCTGGTGTACCTATGTGTATGTATTGAGGTATATGAGGTTGCAGTATCAGAATAATTCAGTCGCTTTTTACACTGACTCCAGACTTCACCTTCCTCCTGAGTTCTCATTGACTAGCTAAATACGATTTACCTGACTTGATTTTATCTCATATGGTAGCAGAGCGTCAGTATTTTTTAGCAAAATCAGTGAAACATTTTTCGAAGCGTCGGTTTCAACCTTACCAAACAAATCAGCAAGTGTTGTTCCGGCATAACAGCCTAGCCATAGGAAAAGCGGAAGATAAGTGTGTGAGGGTATTATCCCAATTTTTGCGAGCGACTCATGAAAAGACATTAACAGAGCTTAAGCCTTTAAGCAATAAACATTAAATTTTACGCGGCGTGCGTTTTTATGCACATTTTTATCCAGCTAAGCAGTTTCTTCGAGTGAATCTGACTTTTTGATAAACTAGAGTGTACGTAGTACATACCCAGTGAATACAGAGTGACTGTCCGAACTAAAAAGTGTTACAAATGAACAATAGACATTCTTGGAGCATTTTTTATCGTGAACATTTTTATGTTATTGGATAAGACAGCACAAGTGTAGTTACATGTGAGATCGAGATTATTACAGAGCAGAATTGAATTGACGATTCTGCAAGCAAATCAGCCTTGATTTTCATGCATTTTTTAACCCTGGCATTGGAATTCACCCGATCATCTCACAGGTAATAACGTATCGTATCTTTTCCTTCCTCTCTATCTTATCATCATGGTGAAAACGGATCTTGACATCACATTGGTCGTTCGTCTGGATAAAGACAACTACGAGCAGTGGAAATTCCAGCTAACCCTTCAACTACAAGCCGCTGGATTATGGGATGTAGTGAACGGGACAGATAAAAAACCAGCAGCAATAGCAACCCAAGCCGTTCAAGATACATGGATGGAAAAGGACATTAAGGCAAGAGCGAGGATTGCCGCAACTTTAAGTGGCAACCAAACGACTCACGTCGTCGACTGTGATACAGCAGAGAAGATGTTTGAGAATTTGAAAACCATCAATTCCGACAGCAGCAATCTCAACAAGAGCATCACTATGCAGCGATTTTTCAGTTATAAGAATGAGAGTGGATCACCTACTCAAGCATATAGAGATTTGGAGCGATTATCTCGTGGGATGGCGGAATTAAAAGTTCCCCTTGATGATTGCGTAGTCATATCAAAGATTGTATCATGTCTCGATGACTCACGTCATCACGCTTTCAAGAAAGCTTGGGATTCAGTATCAGTGAGCGGCCAAACAATGCCAAATCTTCTCGCACGGCTAAAGAAGGAGGAGCTTGAGATCAAAGAAAAGTATGCTGAAGCAGCATCCTCCTCTACAGCATATAATGCAAACTTTGGGGGAAAGAACAGCGGAGCAAAAGGTAGCAAGCATAGAAATCGCAACACGCATAGCAACCATGGAAGCAACGCTCAGCAAGGGCAAGGCAGCAGCAACCATGGCTCACAGGCAGGCTTTCAACAAGGCAAACAAAGCGGTTCTTCTGGCAGAAGACTTGGAAAGCAACGCGTGGCGGAATTGAAGCTTACATCCAAATGCAAGAACTGTCAGCAGATTGGGCATTGGTGGAAGGAATGCCCACATCCCTCAACCCGACGCGATGGGAGAAACAGCAACTCTTCATCAACCCCTGATGGCAGTGGCAACCCAAGCCAAGCCAATATTTCTCATGAAAGACAAGCATTCATGGCCATGAGAAATAATGCGAGTCTGAATGACTCATGGATCAGTGATTCAGGAGCATCAATGCATATAACCGGCAGAGACGACTGGTTTATAGATTTCAAGCGGTATGACTCACCGCGTGGCGTTTGTCTTGTTGACAAGAAACAAGCACAAGCAACTGGAACTGGTACGGTACAAGTTGAAATGCTCAACGAAAATAATTCATGGAGCGTATGCACAATAAGCAATGTGTTGTACATACCTGGCGCTGTCAACCTCTTCTCAGAAGGAGTTTTAGCAAAGAAAGGATACACCATCGTGCGGAACAAGAGTGGTGCGTTCTACTATGACATGAATAGCAGCCCGGACCAGTAGCCGATTTCAATGGAAATGTGTACATCATGCGATTTCGGCCTTTAAAGCAACATGCCTATGTTGCAGCGAGCAAATTATGGCATTCAAGACTTGCTCACATTAACATGGAGTACATAAAGAAGACAGTGAAGGCGGATGCAGCAACTGGCATCCAAATGAATGAGCTGGAAGGCTCATACGATTGCGACGATTGTCACTACGGAAAGGAACGGAGGCTCCCATTCCCTCGCATAGAGAATAGGACGCCATGCATGCCTGGTGAAATACTGCATGCTGATCTTTCTGGAAAGATGCCTGTTGCATCTTTGGGCGGCGCTGAGTGCTTTCTTTTGGTACAGGACGAAGCCTCATCATTCCGCATGGCATACTTCTTGAAGAAGAAGAGTGAGACAGTCGAATGCATCATGAATTTCATAGCGTTCATAGAGAACCAAACTGGCAACACTGTCAAGACTTTCCGCACAGATAATGGCACGGAGTTTATCAATGCAGATCTGGTACAGTTCTTTAAGCAAAAGGGTATCGTTCATGGAACTTCAGCCCCTTACTGCCCAGAATCAAACTCCGTCATTGAGCGATCAATGCTCACAATAAAGAACGCAGCGCGTGCGATGCTTACAGCAAGCAGTGCACCACAGTTTCTTTGGCAGAAGCGGTGGCAACATCGCTCTACATGCACAACAGAGTGCTGAACAAAACGGCAGCTGAGAAGACAGCTTATGAAATGATTTTTGGGAAGAAGCCTGATCTGAGTCATATCAAGATTTTTGGATGCACAGCATACTCTCATATTCCAAAAGAAATGCGGCGGGTATGGGATGCAAAAAGCAAGAAATGCATGCTTGTAGGATATGACAGCGTCTCAAGCAAGTACAGGCTGTATGATAGCGAGACCAAAAGAGTCATCACGGCAAGAAATGTCACTTTTAATGAGAAAACAGTTACCTACATACCAGCAACTGTTGAGACTATCAGCTCTGACGGAGAAGAAGGGGAAAACAGTTCGACCCCCGAAGCGCAGGAGACTGTCAACCCAAGCGAGGAAGAGCAAGAAAGCAACGCTACAAGCAGCGGTGCAAGCAACAGCGGTGCAAGCAGCAGAGGAAGCACCAACAGCAGCAGCTCTTCAACACAGCCAAAGATGATCAGAGTGATGATAGATACAACGCATGGCACTTATGAGGCTGAAATCCCCGAGAATACTACAGCAAAGGTAAAGATACCTAAACCACCCCACGGAATGACTCTACGCAAGAGGATACATTGCAGCCACCACCACGGTTTACAGCAAACCTAGCAAACTGTCATGATGAGCCACTCACTGTACGTGAGGCATTGGATTCTGAGAATAGCAACAAGTGGATTCAAGCTATGGATGACGAAATGGAAAGTCACAGGCAGAATGGAACATGGACTCTCGTACCACAGCCTGCCAACAGGAAGATACTCGACTGTAAGTGGGTATTTAAAGCAAAGCGCAACGATGACGGAAGCATCAAGAGACACAAGGCAAGACTTGTTGTGAAAGGCTATGAGCAGAAGGAAGGCATTGACTATAACGAGACCTTCTCTAGCGTATGCAGGTATGAGTCCATCCGACTACTCTTTGCAATTGCAGCTGCAAGAGGCATGAAAATGAAGCAGTTCGACATAACAACAGCATTTTTGTATGGCGAACTAGAGGAAGAAATTTACATGCGGCAAGCCGAGGGCTACGATTCAAACGATGGAAAAGTATGCTTGCTTATTAAGAGCCTTTACGGATTAAAACAAGCACCACGCGTATGGAATAATACGTTTACGTCGTTCTTGAAAAAGAACAACTTTAATCCGAGTAAAAATGATCCATCGGTGTTTATCGGGGAAATCAATGGAGATAAAGTGTTCCTTGCACTTTACGTGGACGACGGGCTATTAATTGCACATTTTATGACCACCTTGAATGACATCATTATGCAGATGAAAGAGGTTTTTGAAACCAAGGCTTCAGATGTGGAGACTTTCGTTGGAATAAATGTCCAACGTGATGATGACGGAGGCATATTCCTCAACCAAAAGGGATTTGTCAACTCTATTCTGAGCAAATTTAACATGGCAGAGTGCAAGTCAGCAAGCGTACCTATGCAGCCCAACCTAGAGCTTTCTCCAGCAGAAACATGTGCAACTGACATTCCATATCGGCAGCTTATTGGATCATTGCTTTTCTTGTCCAGAATCACACGGCCAGACATAGCATATGCAGTGGGAAAATTATCCCAATTTACAACATGCTTTGATGAAAAGCACTGGACTTATGGAAAACACATCCTGCGTTACCTGAAAGAAACACAGGATTACGGGCTTTACTATGAACCCAATCAAGCATCCCTTACATTAGCGGGATACACAGACTCTGATTATGCAGGAGACAGAAATGACCGGAAATCCACCAGCGGATACATATTTTTTGTCAATGGAGCAGCTATTACTTGGAAAAGTTGCAAACAGGACGGCATTTCACTTTCCACCACTGAGGCGGAATACAAGGCATTATCAGCAGGAGCAAAGGAAGCAACATGGATTCGATGGCTAATGGAAGATCTTGGCCACCCACAGCAAGAGCCAACTGAAATATTTGTGGATAATCAAAGTGCAATACGATTATCCAAAAAACCAGAGTTCCACAGCAGGAGCAAGCATATTGAAGTACGGTTTCATCACGTGCGAAACCTAATTGAGGACAAAGAAATTGAGGTATCATACGTACCTACTGATGATCAACTTGCCGATGGTTTGACTAAACCATTAATGCGAGAGAAATTCCAGAAATGGAGGAAGAAAGTAGGATTAGATAAAGGCGGCTTTTCAGGATTTTCTCTCCTCACACTCATGATAATGCTTGCTGCAATAATTGGAATCACGGATGCTACTCACATCCAGAACTCTATTCCAGTTCTCTGGAAAAAGAGCGATCAACCCATTATTGATGGGTACATGCAGTTTGACATTACTGTAAAATTCCTCAACCCATGTAGTTTGCTCACAGAGGATTTAATCCATGCCGATTTACTAGAGGAAGCTAAAGAAAAGTGCAACGATATGTACAGAGAGAACTTTCAAGATGAAATCGAAGGATTGTGCCCAAGAAAGAAATGGGACGAAGTTCTCCTCCATCGTAACAAGCGTTTTATTCCTTTTCTAATTGTTGGAGCAATGTCCCTGTATTTTGCTGTTATTCCTGCACTAGCAATATCGCAATAGTGCATACAAACCGGAATTCAGATGACGTAAAAATGATGAAACAAGATGCGAGGAATGAAAAAGAAAGAATGGATTATATGGATGAGCAACTTCATAGACAAAATGAAGTTATTAAAGACATTGAACGCCGGTTCAATGAGACATTAGTAAAATTGATTATGCACCAAAAGGATCATGATGAGTTGAAAGGGAAATCAATTTCAACCTCATTTGTCATTTCATACATAACTAGCAAGCTGTTGAGTGGAAGAAACATTCTGAGAGAAGCAGCACGAGAATGGCATGATGGCAAAGTTTATGGACCATTATTGGATCAGCTCAACATTACACTCCCATGCAAAGAGAAATGTCCTATGAAATATGCCAAAGCAGGGAAGTGCGAACTATCTGATGACAAGCAGAAAATATTCTTGGAGTTTGCAGCACCGCTCGTCAACCAAGATGTTATTCTACTGGAAGCTGACCCATTCCGTTTAATGGTGAGAAAGGACAAGCAGACTTGTACTATTAAGTACAGTGGACCGAGAAAGTGATCCTATCCCTGAAGGACCATTGCATCTATTCCGTAAACGTTGAACATGAGAAACACGAGTTGCTGATTGCATCAAGTGGAGAATGCGAGCCCACAAACAGCATTCCAGACGGCAACAAATACTTCGTGATCGAGCACTGCGTGGATTCCCACCCGAAAGATGAGCAAAACTTTGTTCAAGTCAAGCTGAATGAAGATGCATATCATGTGTACTGCCCGGAATCAGATATAACAATTGATGAACGAACTCTTCCATGCCCGGACTATGTTTTCACCCTTCCAGTGAATTCAAAGTTCAAAATTAATGGTGTTAACTTTGTTTCTTCAAAGGTAACTATAGAGCATGGAGAGACTTGGGGTCCAATATTATCAATGAAGGCGAACTGGCATTTGCAGCCAACTCTAGACTGGGGCAGCCTGCTACTTAGAGAGAAAGATGTGGTTCCAGACATGGAGAACATGCACACGAGAGTGGAATATCAGACAACCTTTGGTTTCTGGGCTTTCATCGTCAGTGCTGTGATCCTGACTCTACTGATCGGACTAATAGTCATCGTGAGCAGATTTTGCAACGTCAGAGAAGCCAACCATCAGAGTGGAGGCACAACGCATGGAGAGCATCCAAAATCCTACTAATCCGAGTGCTCCGCTTGAATAAGTGTAGAAATGAATTTTGTAAAGCCAGAGAAATAAAGAAAAATGGCTATTTGGTTACATATATAAGATTTAGATAATTTATGTATAAGAAGAACATTGAGTTCCATTTCATTTTTGAGTAGAAATGTAGTAATGCTTAGATGATATAAGTTTTAGATGATGATTCATGAAGGATGATGTGAATTTTTGTTTGGCTGGTGAGCGTACTTCTAATAAACTCGCGTATGACGCCACCTATTACAATATTTTATGAGTAAGACATTTACTTAACTGATAAGTTAATAGTACTGATAGTGAAGATGAATGTAGCAGTGTTAAGGTAGGAAGAATTTTTTGATTCAATCCAGTAGCATGTTATGAAGTGACACTTTTCATTCTTTTTCCCCTTTTTGTTTATGCAATAAAATTTTATGGCCGTCGAGCCGAGCTGAGTTGAGTAGGTTAATCCCTTCTTAATGTTTTTGTTTTTAAGAACAGTTTATCTGTAGAGAGGGTATGAGAAATACATGTAAACTGTACTTTAGGCTATGTTGATACACAACATGCATGTTCCATGCAATAATAATATTATGATCATGCATGTATATATGATGTGTGTGGTGACAATGCATTGAGATGCATTGATTGATTGATTGATACTGGTGTACCTATTGCTATGTATTGAAGTATATGAGGTGTGCAGTATGAAAATAAATTTAGTCGCTTTTTACACTGACTCCAGACTTCACCTTCCTCCTGAGTTCTCATTGACTAGCTAAATACGATTTACCTGACTTGATTTATCTCATAATTTCTAGCATCGAAAAGTGTATAAAATTGGTAGTGATTTTAAGTCTTGAATTATGATTGTAATTATTAAATATTTATTCGCTTTTGTATTTGTAACTAGGTTGTGCATGCAGATTTAGCCACCAGAAATGTTTTACTGACACATGACATGAGAGCTAAAGTCTCCGATTTTGGACTTTCCCGTCGCATGTACGAGTACTCAATGTATGTGAAGTCTCAGCAAGAACCACTACCATGGCGCTGGATGTCTCCAGAATCTCTTCGTCGCTTGGAATTTGATGAGAAGACAGATGTATGGTCGTTTGGTGTGACTCTTTGGGAAATTTATTCATTGGGTAATCATTAATCAATCTTAATGGTTTTTGTATAAACCTCTACTTGGAAACAGAAACATCATTTTGATTATGTTTGTTTGCAGGAGAGGTGCCTTTTGTGGGTTGTCTGGACTCCGGACTTCAACTCTCAGGTTTTGGATGGGTTACGTTTGCCAGAACCGTTGCTCGCTGCGGATGGCATGTGGGTGAAAGTCCGCTAATGTTGCTAAAATTTCTCTAATGTATCGTAATAATTCGGTTGGAATTTTGGTTGCAGGTACACAATTATGCTGACATGTTGGAGTATTGATGCCAACAAACGTCCTACATTTTCCCAACTGAAATCCATGTTGCAACACCAACACTAGGTTTGAACTTTCAAACACTGTCAGTACGGCACAACCAAATTTACGCCTTCATTTCTCCATTCAGTGATGTTATTGCAAAAATTTAAGCCAACATTCGATACGTATGAACAACCTGTGGTTGTAAATAACAAATGTTTGGCGCAAAATTTATTACTAAATTTTTTGGTTTTTAAATGTCTGGCTGGTGTTACCAATAATCAAAACTTTTTAAATAATAAATCCTAAATCATTGTTTGAATACACCAATATCGTAAATTGTTGGGAACCTAAAAGACCAGTTATTTTGATGCCATAAACAAGTGTATAGTGTCAGAATGGGGTAAATTGAAGACCGATAATTAGTTGGACAGCGTGCAATCTGACCGTGATAAAAAGAGAGAGCCTCGATTGCTTGCTTGATCTGACATATATAGTCCAAAAATTACATGCATACAAAATCTGGATAAAAATCGTATACTCGCCTCTTAGGGGCTTAAAACCAAAGTCAGAAACATCCACATAAATCGCATCAACACATTATTCATATTCATAAAACATTGGATAAATGAGTATCTATTTAAGGAAATCAATCATGACCGCGTGAACTCGAGATAGGGTTTTCATTTCATAAAAACCAAAAAATATGAAAACACAAACAGTTTAATACGACACAAGAAAATATTTAATAATTGCAATATATGTTTCTACATTTGTTGCAATATAAAATCCTGAAAGTTTTACCACATTGTTAAAATGGTAGATCTATAGAACACCCGGCTTCCAACTCCCTTTACACGCGACGGCACTTGCATTCTGCTGTCCACTTGCATGCAAAGCTTTTAGAACGCCAAGGAATCTGCACGCCAGACTTTGTGCAGGCGGAAACACTCTTACTCTGAAGAGTTTCGCAAAGGGGAGTATACTTGTCATAGCAAGGGCGACGAGAGAGACGTTTATCGCCAGCGTCTAAGATATGGCATTGCTGAATATCTGATGCACTTCCAATAGACGAATCTTCGATTCTTCTTACACCTTTTTCAGCTACCCAAAACCCTGAAATAGCAACATTTAAGCCTTCATTTCAAATTAAATTAGATCTCATTTGCAAACAAAACTCACATCCGTCGCAACTCATTTTACGGCAGGCTTTTTTCAAAAACCTGGTTTGGTGTCGATCATTATTGTCGATTGTAGCTAGCTGGAGTCCTCGTGATTTGCAAAATATGAACGAGTCAGTCCAATTCTGTTCTACCCAAACCATGACTTCTCGTCACGATTATCTTATACAGACATAGAAATAAATGAACGATGCTAATTAGTAATTACCCATGATTTGGGATCCAAAATAGGTCTTGTTATTATGCGAGCCAATCTCAATGAGCTTTGGCTCTGTCTTGTCAGTTTCAATTTCATTTGAGTCAGTTGGCTGCTTACT
>LJIJ01003642.1:0-18097 GCA_001718145.1 Orchesella cincta | reverse complement strand
AAATGTACATTATATTTGAATATATTTGGTTTGTCTTTCATTAGGAACTGGGTCCAGAAGTATTTTTAGCCCAGTTGTCGTTTCAGTGATTCAATGGAAATTCAATTGGTAAGTAATGCTAATAGCTTTTATCAGTAGTTCAGTTGTTACCACCACAGCTTCAAATCCAATCAGATCACGAAACTTGAGGCTGATTGGAGCAATGCACTGTGGACATTAAAATAGAAACTCTAGTGTATAGGCTTTTAACTGAAAGGTTTAAGGACAGCTATGTATTTCTGACAGCGATCTGATATTACTCGTAGAATTCATACTCATTTGTGTAGGATGTTATTGATTTTTTTAAACCGTTTGCTAGGTAGCCGGAAGTTCGACCTACGGATCGTATCTGTGAGGTCTTTCCAATCAAATTTAAACGGTAAGTTCTATAAAAACGTCTACATACTGCATTATATCAAAACAAGATTCATACCCCACTTCAAATCCAAGCATTTATGAAAAGTGAGGATGCTTGGGCAATGCATTGTGGACAGCAACCAGATATTATAGTGTACACTTACTTATAACTGACAATAGCAAGTGTGACCCTTAGACATCTTTACACTTTTAATTTGAATTAATTAATGCTTATTATTGTCGACTTCTCTTATGCGTTCAAACTAAATATGGCCTAATTGTTAACTTTTGGTTTATAATTATTAGAAACGTGGATGTGTGAACTTACACTATTTGCCAACGTAAACCAACAACAGGACAACCCGACGACAAACGTTGTTGCTTGTCGTCTTGTTAGGGATTCAACAAAAGTATCTTTTGGTAGTAATGTGCTATTTGAACCTAATTCTGGAGGAGCTACCACAGCATCAAATCCAAACATTCATGAAACATGAGGCTGTTTGAGCAATGTACTGTGGACATTAATAAAGAAACTAGAGATGACATGCTTTTAATAAATAAGAGTAATGTTACCTTTACTTTTCATACAGTTGCTTTCAAATTGTAACTAATTGGAGTTAATTTGTCATTTACATAAAGATTAAATTGCTGTTTTTCGATTACCCACTCGAAGTATCAATTAACCATGATTTAATTTGTTTGTTTTTACAGGGAGATGCTTGACAGACATTTTCTTCTGGTGAAACACCCACATCTTCATTGAATAGATTTTATTGGCATTTCTTTACTGTTATTGAACAGTTAATGTACACAATTTGATGGTCCGGTGAACATTAGTCGTTAATTATCTTTAAGCAGTATTTTTGTTTTATTGTTTTACTTTCTTGTTAGAGTTGTATTAGCAGAGATGTTTACTCTAGTGCTATTTGTCGTTTATAATGTTAGATTGGTACATTATTAAGATTCGTTTTGTATATATATTTTTTTTCAAACGTTATGGGTAGCAGAATCACAGCGACCAGTATTCAATCAAGTTCTACTTTTAATTGTAAATAGCTAAGTATGGAATGCGTGTTTTCTAGGCACACATAGAGTTCGGTATAACATACATGCACTTTTTAACACCAAGCGAAAGTCAGTGACAAAGGAGAGCTGGCGCAGACCAGGACAGGTTGTTTATGTTGTTGTTTTAACATCTGTATCAGATATCTCTGAGGCAAACCTGAAGACGTCATTGGCAAAAACAGAGGGACATTTTATTAGATTAATCGTCTTGTTCTAATCTTGCTGTTGTTAGTTGTAACATAAGTTATAACTATATACTAGTTTTATCAGTTCATGTTGTACAGAAACAATGTTTTAGTATTAATGTGTATCAAGGCATGTCTTCTTGGCGGAAGAAACCAATAAAATTGTTGCAGTTGCGTTCATTAAATCAAAGTGTCTTAGTTTCTTCAACCTTAGAAATAATTGCAATATAAGCTTTAGACAGCCGTTGCAATTCGAAAGCAGTTTTTCGTAGGAGTAAAAATGTGGAGAAAGTATTTTACCCAATATTAAAATATATACATCTGTCCTGGAAAACTTGAGCACCGAAACTAAAGGTGATTCGTTAAAGTATTACAAAGTCAACAATCAGCATTAATTAGATATAACATGCCACAACGCCAGGACAAATGGAAAGACCTTTTCGCTGGTTTAGGAAGACCTACGAAAACGTGGGATAAGAAAATGTCCAAAATGTGGAACAGTAAATGGTACAAGAGGAAACTCTTGTAAAAACAAAGCTTGTGATGTAGTTTTCAGAAACAATGGAGCTTCAAAAAAGACAAGTACAGAAGCCTGTAAACTCACACTTAATATTCCTGGACTGCAGGTTAGAATTCATATTTTAGCATCACAAACTGGCTATTCCGTCATCATTCAATTTTATTTTAGTACTAATAATTTACTTTATTTAAAGATATTCTCAGTTCGACTGAGAGACCGTGGTCCAGACTATAGAAACTTTGTTCAACTTCCATTATCTCCAGTGTCTGATGACAAACACGAAGCAAATCCTTATTCCCAATGTTACGTGGACACTTGCCGCAAGAAATAAAGTTGTGAGTCTTCCATCCCTTGTCTGTCATGCTAATAATGTTGAAATGAAGTTTTTAAAGAAACTAAAAGACCTGTAATTGATATAATTAGGTTACTTGTGGTCACATTGAAGCTGCTCAACGATGTTTTTCCGAATCTCAACCATTAAGTATAGATCATTCCACAATATCTTCCCCAAATATTCCTCAGGATCAGCAAAAGTAGCTTAGAGATAATGTAATTAAAATGAGCACTGAAAGTATGTTTTAATGCAACTTTTGATGGTTGTAGCTGCTGTCAATATATCTGCAGGAGGCCAATGCGTAGTCCAAAGAGTTTCGAAAACTTCGTTTGTTGTGAGGTCCGAGACAACACTAAAGCACCAGCTTGGATATTTACACATTATGTTTTTCAAACAAAATAAGGAAGATGGGACAGTGGACAAGAAGTTTCTTTGCACATGCAAACCATACAAAGTGCAGCAGGTAAATAGAATTGGATATTTTACAAAATTTTCATTAAAATTACAGTAAATAATTTACTTAAACGCCTTGTTTTAACTGTAGAATCGTGATAACGAGACCCAAACTAATACAACCGATGGTTTAGACATTGGATCAAGTTCTGGCGTTCATTACCACGCCTGTTTATGTGCCTTTGCAAGTGATGCGAATCTAGCTCGGAATTTGCTTGTTTTCTAGCACAAGCCAATCCTGACTGTACTCGTAAGTATTACTGTAAAATGTATGATTTCCGGATGACCCGAACTGAACTGATATAATTTTGATTGTATTTCTAGCAACGCTTTTAATCAGCTACATTTAGTACCTTACCTCAGGGTACGGGTTCAACGTTGGTGATGGAATAGATACTAGTAATCCAATGACTGTTGAAATACTGCGTGAAAATATTTCACTTATGGAAAGCAACGCATTTAATACTGTGGATGATGGAACATTGCAGAATGTTAATGTAAAAATTTCGTGCACTTTCATCAAATTCAAGTGATTTTGGAGGTGTTTGTATGAATTTCTGAATTGAATTTGCAATAGGTTCAAGGTCTTGAAGGTGTTCTTTCTGATCAAATCATTGTAACGAACGTTGATGACTCTCTGAGCTTTGGTGATGCCTCAGGACTTGACTTGGACGACGGGAATTCCCAGGTAAGTCAAAATATGCTTTACATGATGGTTGGTATTATCTTAATTCTGTCATAGATTGCTCATGAAATTAGACGTCCTTTGTTTTCTAGGTTTGGCCAAATATTCACATAATGCACAGAACGCCATTCAGTTGGCGAGTGCCTTTTCGAATTCAGAGAACATGCATCAAACCGTCAACATTGCCAACACCGCCGTGCTTACATCACCTAATTCTGGTGGATCAAAAGAAGACGTCATGTTTCCAACGACGGAACCATGGAGGTTGCAACTCTTTCCGCAACACATAGTGTTCATCCGCTAACAGTTACTAACCACTATGAAATTGCAAATAAGCCTTCACCCCTTAAAGGATCTATTGTTAACAAAGGATTCAAAACCAAACTATCACTTTCACCACTCCTGCACCACAACAGTTAGTCCAACACCTACCCACCACTGTCCTCCGAACATGAGTTCACAGTCCTGCAACAGTGGATGGGTTTGACAGGTGGCTAGCCTCAGGTCAATGAAAGACTCAACACGGCAATGAACTTTCAATTTTCCGGGAAACCGGAACTATCGTGTACTTTATTTCTTCGGTAACGCTCCTTCCGAACTCGTCTTTGCTGTCAAATATACATGCATCGTTTCTAAAAACACTGCTTTTACAGGAGTTTTTCGAATGCCTGAAGGATCGCATAACGTCAGGTGTAAAGAAAAAGAGACTCCCAAACCAAACTGTGATCATTGCTAGAACTCATAAACCCCCAGCTGGGACATTTACCAAACATGTGTGGAAATTACTAACCTACCCACGTCCAGCAAATATTTTACAATCAAGTGGTAAGTTTTGTAATGAAATACCTTTTGGAAGACACTTCAATAATTCAAATCCAGCTTAATTCTCATTTGACACCTTTCAGATTCCATTAAAACTAAGTCAGTATTTTATAAAAGGAGTTAATGGCATATTTCAAGAGTGGACCCCTCCTAATGAAAACATCGTAAAAACCAACATATTAAACCACACCTTCACAGTACCTTTTTGAAAGTTGGTAAGTTGAATACATTGAAAATTGGATTATAATTTTAAATCACATTTTGTACTGGAACTTTTATGTATGCATAACTCGTTATTAAAACGTTTGCAGGTAAAAATGACCCAAACGCCATAGATAACGTGCCATTTGTAATAGAATGGATACCGGATATTTTACCCCAGTCCAAGCTTGGTGAGCTCACCTTAATTTTTGAGTATGGGCGCAGTGGTCCTCGTGAGCACACCGTAAGTACCAAAGATATGTAATTTTAGCTCAAAAAGTTGTGATTTTTGCTTACTCAATCACCCTTTGATTTAAAGGCTAATAAAGGGCAGCATTTTCAAACAATTTTGCGTAAAAAGTAACTTTCTCAAAGTAGTTTGACAATTTAAATGTATTTCTACCTTGTATGTAAGTCATTAAGTTTTAATGAACAACCAAAGCATATTTTAAATGTACTAAATTTTTTAAACTGTTTGTGCATTCAAGAATATCAATGAAGTTAACTGGATTATTGTGTAGAATGAAATGCCACACAATTAAGTCCTCCGTTAATAAAGTAAGTACATACTGTGGAACGAATATTTTAAATCGTTTTTATTGTTGTACATCATGAAGTTTAGATCACCATTTTGAATGATCATTGACATAAAAATAGTAACCTGCAATATTCGAATAGATTTTTATCATTCCTTGCGCGTAAAATCAGTAAAATTAAGCCAGTCATAATCATAAATAGCCCAGAGGCCCTAGCAATTCATTTTCACAGGTTTAGCTTAAAACTCACATCATTCAAGTTAAAACTACGTAGTTATGACATAAAATGATTAATCTTAGAATACAAAAGAGAATTGATATCCAGAAACTATACAGTACATGTCTGGATATAGTTGGCTCATACACCGTTTAACTTAAAGCTAAAGTTTACCATTATCATATCATTGTACATTTAAAAAAAGCAGTTTGGATGGAATCCAAGCTGCTTTGAGCACACGAACGCATTCGGAAGTTAAAAATGAAGTATGACTACTTCTTTCTAAATCTAGCTAAGATTAATGCAATGCTCCAAAATAATATGCTCCAGATCATTGACGAAAGAAAACCAGGCCAAACTTTTGGATGTGTGAACTCCCACCCTCTGGAAAAGATAGATCGCATAGCTTCGCATGCCAAAGTTTGGGGTAGGAATGTAGCAAATAGTCTTATTTCCCGATTCCATGCTTTCAAATGGCCAAACAACTCCTGTAAATTTTTAAAATCAAAACATTTTTATAATATATTCTCTTTGGAAGCCAACAACGATAAGTAATGTAAATCGAACCGGATAGTAGTAAATTGGATAGAAACTTCCTAGGGCCATTTGAATAGCGTTTCTCTCTTCAGTGCAAACACATGAAATTAGGAATCCTGTAACAGTAGAATGACATCATTTACTTCTTTTAACAGGTATCAAAGGGTAGTAGATTTGGCTGATTAATTATTACCATATGCCATTCCGCATGTGCCTTGAACTAAAGTTAAAACAACGGCAAGCGGCACCGAACCCTCAACGTCTACTTTAAACCATACAATCATTACCGCCAGAACGAGAACGGTTTGTCCAGCCATGATAAGTATTGGGTGAGCATGTGTGCGGTGATAATTTCGCCAGTTGATACTCCCGAAACTAACATCCTATTTAACATTCCTTCTTTCCTCTCAGTAATAAATGCAGATCCAGTTAGGGCCACGGACATGAAGAAAATTATACTGAAATGAGATTCCAGTTTAAGATTTAAAACTTTGACTAAAAATATTATTCTACACGTTCGGTAGCAATATATAAACCAAACCTTAAAATGATTCCTGGAGCCATAAATTCACGAAAATTGGAGTTGATGCTGCCATATATGGGCTCCGCAATCTGAACATGGTATAAATGTAGTAGGAGTCAATAATAGTGTATGCAAGTATGAAAATTTAAGGTGATCAAGAGGGCAATATTTGTTATTACCAAAGATTTAGGTAAATCAATTGTATAATTGAATCCGCAGTTGTGACAAATCCTGATTAACTGCTCAAATGACATGGAAAGTGTGTGTTGAATTGTAAGCCTATTTGCTGACCTATGGAATAAATGATTCAATTTATCCATTTCAAAAACATTGTGTTCCACTGCAAAGTTTTCTTTGAACTTACTGGTCATGTCGAGAGCCAGTTTTACGTGTGTTCCAAGAAAGCTGTCTTCCTTCTGCTTGACCATGTCTACACCAGCCTGCAACACTGCTGCAGAAAAATTGGCAGGAATGACCAAGTAGCCCCAAACATTGCCTTTTTTAACTGGCCTCCAATGCCATGCGTTCACCGTCAAAATAATTCTGGTACCCAAAATAAAGTCATATCAGCATATTATTAGAAATTCAGAGCAGAAGGGGTAAGGTTGTACAAATTGTTAGTTCCCACTCACCAAAGTAAGCGTTTTATTATCATGAGTTTTGAGAAAGTTGCAACTCATATTACTTATAGAGCATCCTGTGGAGGTCATACATTCAGCGGAGTTGGCAACTTCGAGGTTAACTACACCTAATGGTAAATCTGTTGGCTGGGCCCCCAATGCAGTGCAGAAAAGCACGGCCTGTACGCCGGCAGCAGAAAATGAAGAAGACGAATCTAAATAGAAATTGACTGTTTTAAAATACATATTGGTATGGAATTTTTTACAAAAGTTAAAAATTACCATACCCAATATTTCTCCACATGCATATAAAGTTCTTCCAGAGAAGTGCTCGCATCCGGTTCATGTAGCCTACTGCCTCATGCTTCAGAGTACGTTCGGTGATTTCCACGTTATCAAGATTTTCGTGATATTTGGGGACTACAGCCGGGAACGGTGGGGCAATGGTCTGGCTTTGGATTCCCGTTCCCGTATTAAAGTTTTTTTGTCCTTTGGTGTTTCACTTCCGGCATGGTCATTGATGTTATTGGGTTGACAATGTTGCGCTCATTACAATAGGCAACATCAATTTCTCCCACTGTCGATATCGTATTCAAACTTAGCCGAGAGTCAGCGGATTCCAATCTTTCCGCATCAATCATTCCCCCTGTGGCCGCAAGACAGGACCAGTTTGATGAAGATGGTATTGAGAAACTCATCTGAAAAAAGAGGCACGGTTAAGGATGATGCGGAAAGATTGGAATCGCTGACTCTGGGCTAAGTTTGAATACGATATCCGACAGTGGAGAATTGATGTTGCCTTTGTAATGAGCGCAACATTGTCAAACCCAATAACATCAATGACCATGCCGGAAGTGAAACACCAAAGGACAAAAACTTTAATACGGGAACGGGAATCCCAAAGCCAGACCATTGCCCACCGTTCCCGGCTGTAGTCCCCAAATATCACGAAAATCTTGATAACGTGGAAATCACCGAACGTACTCTGAAGCATGAGCAGTAGGCTACATGAACCGGATGCGAGCACTTCTCTGGAAGAACTTTATATGCATGTGGAGAAATATTGGTATGGTAATTTTTTAACTTTTGAAAAATTCCATACCAATATGTATTTTAAAACAGTCAATTTTCTATTTAGATTCGTCTTCTTCATTTTCTGCTTGCCGGCGGTACAGGCCGTGCTTTTCTGCACTGCCATTGGGGGACAGCCAACAGATTTACCATTAGGTGTAGTTAACCTCGAAGTTGCCAACTCCGCTGAATGTATGACCTCCACAGGATGCTCTATAAGTAATATGAGTTGCAACTTTCTCAAACTCATTGATAATAAAACGCTTACTTTGGTGAGTGGGAACTAACAATTTGTACAACCTTACCCCTTCTGCTCTGAATTTCTAATAATATGCTGATATTACTTTATTTTGGGTTACCAGAATTATTTTGACGGTGAACGCATGGCATTGGAGGCAGTTAAAAAGGCAATGTTTGGGGCTACTTGGTCATTCCTGCCAATTTTTTTCTGCAGCAGTGTTGCAGGCTGTGTAGACATGGTCAAGCAGAAGGAAGACAGCTTTCTTGGAACACACGTAAAACTGGCTCTCGACATGACCAGTAAGTTCAAAGAAAACTTTGCAGTGGAACACAATGTTTTTGAAATGGATAAATTGAATCATTTATTCCATAGGTCAGCAAATAGGCTTTACAATTCAACACACACTTTCCATGTCATTTGAGCAGTTTAATCAGGATTTGTCACAAGACTGCGGATTCAATTATACAATTGATTTACCTAAATCTTTGGTAATAACAAATATTGCCCTCTTGATCACCTAAATTTTCATACTTGCATACACACATTATTGACGCCTACTACATTTATACCATGTTCAGATTGCGAGCCCATATATGGCAGCATCAACTCCAATTTTCGTGAATTTATGGCTCCAGGAATCATTTTAAGGTTTGGATTAATATTGTGCCGAAACGTGTAGAATAATATTTTTAGTCAAAGTTTTAAATCTTAAACTGGAATCTCATTTCAGTATAATTTTCTTCATGTCCGTGGCCCTAACTGGATCTGCATTTATTACTGAGAGGAAAGAAGGAATGTTAAATAGGATGTTAGTTTCGGGAGTATCAACTGGCGAAATTATCACCGCACACATGCTCACCCAATACATTATCATGGCTGGACAAACCGTTCTCGTTCTGGCGGTAATGATTGTATGGTTTAAAGTAGACGTTGAGGGTTCGGTGCCCTTGCCGTTGTTTTAACTTTAGTTCAAGGCACATGCGGAATGGCATATGGTAATAATTAATCAGCCAAATCTACTACCTTTGATACCTGTTAAAAGAAGTAAATGATGTCATTCTACTGTTACAGGATTCCTAATTTCATGTGTTTGCACTGAAGAGAGAAACGCTATTCAAATGGCCCTAGGAAGTTTCTATCCAAATTTACTACTATCCGGTTCGATTTACATTACTTATCGTTGTTGGCTTCCAAAGAGAATATATTATCGTTATAAAAATGTTTTGATTTTAAAAATTTACAGGAGTTGTTTGGCCATTTGAAAGCATGGAATCGGGAATAAGACTATTTGCTACATTCCTACCCCAAACTTTGGCATGCGAAGCTATGCGATCTATCTTTTCCAGAGGGTGGGAGTTCACACATCCAAAAGTTTGGCCTGGTTTTCTTTCGTCAATGATCTGGAGCATATTATTTTGGAGCATTGCATTAATCTTAGCTAGATTTAGAAAGAAGTAGTCATACTTCATTTTAACTTCCGAATGCGTTCGTGTGCTCAAAGCAGCTTGGATTCCATCCAATGCTGCTTTTTAAAAATGTACAATGATATGATAATGGTAAACTTTAGCTTTAAGTTAAACGGTGTATGAGCCAACTATATCCAGACATGTACTATATAGTTTCTGGATATCAATTCTCTTTTGTATTCTAAGATTAATCATTTTATTTCATAACTACGTAGTTTTAACTTGAATGATGTGAGTTTTTAAGCTAAACCTGTGAAAATGAATTGCTAGGGCCTCTGGCTATTTATGATTATGACTGGCTTAATTTTACTGATTTTACGCGCAAGGAATGATAAAAATCTATTCGAATATTGCAGGTTACTATTTTTATGTCAATGATCATTCAAAAAGGTGATCTAAACTTCATGATGTACAACAATAAAAACGATTTAAAATATTCGTTCCACAGTATGTACTTACTTTATTAACGGAGGACTTAATTGTGTGGCATTTCATTCTACACAATAATCCAGTTAACTTCATTGATATTCTTGAATGCACAAACAGTTTAAAAAATTTAGTGTACATTTAAAATATGCTTTGGTTGTTCATTAAAACTTAATGACTTACATACAAGGTAGAAATACATTTAAATTGTCAAACTACTTTTGAGAAAGTTACTTTTTACGCAAAATTGTTTGAAAATGCTGCCCTTTATCAGCCTTTAAATCAAAGGGTGATTGAGTAAGCAAAAATCACAACTTTTGAGCTAAAATTACATATCTTTGGTACTTACGGTGTGCTCACGAGGACCACTGCGCCCATACTCAAAAATTAAGGTGAGCTCACCAAGCTTGGACTGGGGTAAAATATCCGGTATCCATTCTATTACAAATGGCACGTTATCTATGGCGTTTGGGTCATTTTTACCTGCAAACGTTTTAATAACGAGTTATGCATACATAAAAGTTCCAGTACAAAATGTGATTTAAATTATAATGCAATTTTCAATGTATTCAACTTACCAACTTTCAAAAAGGTACTGTGAAGGTGTGGTTTAATATGTTGGTTTTTACGATCTGTTTCATTAGGAGGGGTCCACTCTTGAAATATGCCATTAACTCCTTTTATAAAATACTGACTTAGTTTTAATGGAATCTGAAAGGTGTCAAATGAGAATTAAGCTGGATTTGAATTATTGAAGTGTCTTCCAAAAGGTATTTCATTACAAAACTTACCACTTGATTGTAAAATATTTGCTGGACGTGGTAAGGTTAGTAATTTTCCACACATGTTTGGTAAATGTCCCAGCTGGGGGTTTATGAGTTCTAGCAATGATCACAGTTTGGTTTGGGAGTCTCTTTTTCTTTACACCTGACGTTATGCGATCCTTCAGGCATTCGAAAAACTCCTGTAAAAGTCAGTATTTTAGAAACGATTCATGTATATTTGACAGCAAAGACGATTTCGGAAGGAGCTTACCGAAGATATAAAGTACACGATAGGTTCCGGTTTCCCGGAAAATTGAAAGTTCATCGCCGTGTTGAGTCTTTCATTGACCTGGGCTAGCCACCTGTCAAACCCATCCACTGTTGCAGGACTGTTGAACTCATGTTCGGAGGACAGTGGTGGTGTAGGTGTTGGACTAACTGTTGTGGTGGCAGGAGTGGTGAAAGTGATAGTTTGGTTTTTGAATCCTTTGTTAACAATAGATCCTTTAAGGGGTGAAGGCTTATTTGCAATTTCATAGTGGTTAGTAACTGTTAGCGGTGAACACTATGTGTTGCGGAAAGAGTTGCAACCTCCATGGTTCCGTCGTTAGAAACATGACGTCTTCTTTTGATTCCACCAGAATTAGGTGATGTAAGCACTGCGGTGTTGGCAATGTTGACGGTTTGATGCATGTTCTCTGAATTCGAAAAGGCACTCGCCAACTGAATGGCGTTCTGTGCATTAGTGAATATTTGGCAAACCTAGAAAACAAAGGACGTTTAATTTCATAAGCAATATAGGGCAGAATTAAGATAATACCTACCATCATGTAAAGCATATTTTGACTTACCTGGGAATTCCCGTCGTCCAAGTCAAGTCCAGAGGCATCACCAAAGCTCAGAGAGTCATCAACGTTCGTTACAATGATTTGATCGGAAAGAACACCTTCAAGACCTTGAACCTATTGCAAATTCAATTCAGAAATTCATACAAACACCTCCAAAATCACTTGAATTTGATGAAAGTGCACGAAATTTTTACATTAACATTCTGCAACGTTCCATCATCCACAGTATTAAATGCGTTGCTTTCCATGAGTGATATATTTTCACGCAGTATTTCAACAGTCATTGGATTACTAGTATCTATTCCATCCACCAACGTTGAACCCGTACCCTGAGGTAAGGTAACTAAATGTAGCTGATTAAAAAGCGTTGCTAGAAATACAATCAAAATCATATCAGTTTAGTTTCGGGTCATCCGGAAATCATACATTTGTAACCAGTAATACTTACGAGTACAGTCAGGATTGGCTTGTGCTAGAAAACAAGCAAATTCCGAGCTAAGATTCGCATCACTTGCAAAGGCACATAAACAGGCGTGGTAATGAACGCAGAACTTTGATCCAATGTCCAAACCATCGGTTGTATTAGTTTGGGTCTCGTTATCACGATTCTTCAGTTAAAACAAGGCGTTTGAATAAAGTATACTGTAATTTTAATAAATTTTTTTTTGTAAAATATCGAATTCTATTTACCTGCTGCACTTTGTATGGTTTGCATGTGCAAAGAAACTTCTTGTCCACTGTCCCATCTTCCTTGTTTTGTTTGAAAAACATAATGTGTAAATATCCAAGCTGGTGCTTTAGTGTTGTCTCGGACCTCACAACGAACGAAGTTTTCGAAACTCTTTGGACTACCACAGCATTGGCCTCCTGCAGATATATTGACAGCAGCTACAACCCATCAAAAGTTGCATTAAAACACACTTTCAGTGCTCATTTTAATTACATTATCTCAAGCTAACTTACTTGTTGCTGATCCTGAGGAATATTTGGGGAAGATATTGTGGAATGATCTATACTTAATGGTTGAGATTCGGAAAAACATCGTTGAGCAGCTTCAATGTGACCACAAGTAACCTAATTATACCAATTACAGCGGTCGTTAGTTTCTTTAAGAACTTCATTCAACATTAACATTATTAGCATGACAGACAAGGGATGAAGACTCACAACTTTATTTCTGCGACAAGTGTCCACGTAACATTGGGAATAAGGATTTGCTTCCTGTTTTTCATCAGACACTGGAGATAATGGAAGTTGAACAAAGTTTCTATAATCTGGACCACGGTCTCTCAGTCGAACTGAGAATATCTTTAAATGAAAGTAAAATTATTAGTACTAAAATAAATTGAATGATGACGGAATAGCTAGTTTGTGACGCTAAATATGAATACTACACACCTGTAGTCCAGGAATATTAAGTGTGAGTTTACAGGCTTCTGTACTTGTCTTTTTTGAAGCTCCATTGTTTCTGAAAACTACATCACAAGCTTTGTTTTTACAAGAGTTTCCTCTTGTACCATTTACTGTTCCACATTTTGGACATTTTCTTATCCACGTTTCGTAGGTCTTCCTAAACCAGCGAAAAGGTCTTTCCATTTGTCCTGGCGTTGTGGCATGTTATATCTAAATTAATGCTGATTGTTGACTTTGTAATACTTTAACGAATCACTTTAGTTTCGGTGCTCAAGTTTTCCAGGACAGATGTATATATTTTAATATTGGGTAAAAATACTTTCTCCACATGTTTACTCCTACAAAAACTGCTTTCGAATTTGCAACGGCTGTCTAAAGCTTATATTGCAATTATGTCTAAGGTTGAAGAAACTAAGACACTTTGATTTAATGAACGCAACTGCAACAATTTTATTGGTTTCTTCCGCCCAAGAAGACATGCCTTGATACACATTAATACTAAAACATTGTTTCTGTACAATATTAACTGACAAAACTAGTATATAGTTATGACTATATCTTACAACTAACAACAGCAAGATTAGAACAAGACGATTAATCTAATAAAATGTCCCTCTGTTTTTTCCAATGACGTCTTCAGGTTTGCCTCCAAGAGATATCTGATACAGATGTTAAAACAACAACATAAACAACCTGTCCTGGTCTGCGCCAGCTCTCCTTTGTCAGCTGACTTTCGCTTTGGGCTGTGTGAAAAAGTGCATGTATGTATACCGAACTCTAATGTGTGTGCATAGAAAATACGGCATTCCATTTTAGATATAAAACTTAGCTATTTACAATTAAAAGTAGAACTTGATTGCATACTGGTCGCTGTGATTCTGCTACCCATTAACAATTTGAAAAGATATATATACAAAACGAATCTTAATAATGTACCAATCTAACAATTATAAACAGTAGAGTAAACATCTCTGCTAATACAACTCTAAGGAGAAGTAAAACAAATAAAAACAAAAAAGACTGCTTAAAGAGAATTAACGACTAATGTTCACCGGACCATCAAATTGTGTACCTTAACTGCTCAATAACAGTAAGAAATGCCAATAAAATCTATTGAATGAAGATGTGGGTGTTTCAACAGAAGAAAATGTCTGTCAAGCATCTCCCTGTAAAAACAAACAAATTAAATCATGGTTAATTGATACTTTGAGTGGGTAATCCAAAAACAACAATTTATTCTTTATGTAAGTGACAAATTAACTCCAATTAGTTACAATTTGAAAAGCAACTGCTATTGAAAGTAAAGGTACACATTTACTCCTTATTATGTACCTTTAGGTACATATTAAGAAGACTTTGTTGTGTCCGTCGTCTGTCGTCTGTCGTCCGTCAGTCTGTCGTCGTCGTCTGTCGTCTGTCTGTCCACACACGATAACTTTCGAACCGTTTTGACTTTTTGAAATTCTGTCTTCACCAATCGATAGATAAGGTCAAAGCGGCAAGGCTAATTCGTAGATGGGTTATCTGGGTCACGGGACCCAAGGTGCAAATGATAAGCGCAACAAATATGATAAGCGTCACACAATTAAGCGCCTCTCTATTTTTATTGGCTGATCACATACCTTGTGATAGCTGAATTCGCAAAAGGTATTGCTTTATGCTGATGAAATATGCATGGCGCAAAATTTAAATCTAACTTCCTAACAGGGTCAAAGGTCACGATTAATCGTTTTCAAATGACCATGATATGCTTATGATATGTCATTCGAAAGGTATTGCTGTGGCTGAGAATATGCATTGCAAATTCAAATCAGAGGTTTCGAACAGGGTCAAAGGTCATGATGTGTATTTCAAACGACCAATATAGCTTATGATATACCATTTGAAAAGCTGATGCAGTGCTGATTATAACTATTCACTGCATAATTGAAATCGCAATTTTCGAACGGAGTCAAAGGTCATGCACTTTCAAATCTTACACTTAGGGTGTGATATATCATTGGAAAGCTAGTCCATTGCAGATTTCACTTATGACAGGTTTTTTAAGCCGCAAATTACATCCGCTAAAGGTACATCGCTACATCTCGGATTGTCGGGTTTATTTATTAAAAGCTTGTCATCTCTATAGTTTCTTTATTCATGTCCACAGTACATTGCTCCAAACAGCCTCAAGTTTCATGAATGTTTGGATTTGATGCTGTGGTAGCTCCTCCAGAATTAGGTTCAAATAGCACATTACTTACCAAGAATACTTTTGTTGAATCCCTAACAAGACGACAAGCAACAAACGTTTGTAGTCGGGCTGTCCTGTTGGTTGGTTTACGTTGGCAAAGAGTGTAAGTACACACATCCACGTTTCTAATAAATTATCAACCAAAAGTTAACCAATTAGGCCCATATTTAGTTTGAACGCATAAGAGAAAGTCGACAATAATAAGCATTATTTAATTCAAATTAAAAAGTGTAAGATGTCTAAGATCACACTTGCTATTGTCAGTTATAAGTAAGTGTGCACTATAATATCTGTGTTGCTGTCCACAATGCATTGCTCCACGCATCCCCACTTTTCATAAATGCTTGGATTTGATGTTGTGGTATGAATCTTATTTTGATATAATGCAGTATGTAGACGTTTTTATAGAACTACCGTTTAAAATTTGATTGGAAAGACCTCACAGATACGATCCGAGGTCGAACTTCCGGCTACCTAGCAAACGGTTTAAAAAAAATCAAAAACATCCTACCAAATGAATATGAATTCTACGAGTAATATCAGATCGCTGTCAGAAATACATAGCTGTCCTTAAACCTTTCAGTTAAAAGCACTATACACTGGAGTTTCTATTTTAATGTCCACAGTGCAATTGCTCCAATCAGCCTCAAGTTTCGTGACTGCTTGGATTTGAAGCTGTGGTGGTACACTGAACTACCGATAAAAATATTAGCATATTTTACCAATTGAATTTCCATAAAAACTAAAAGGGCAAGTAGTCAAAAAAACGTCTCGAAGTGAAGTCGAATCCCAGTCTAAGAAAGATAACCAAATATTTCAAATATTAATGTAATTTAAGTGGACTTGATCAAAAAAAAGCCAATTAAACACGTCACTGTAGAAGTACTAAATTGCTATTACCTTTTCACCTAAGAGAAAAACTAATATTTAGTTTCTAGTAATATCACAAAGAGTGCCCCACGCATCCCCAATTTCATGATGCTTGGATGATGTTGTGGTACGAATTCCATATTGGAAATGTCAACTATCATGTACTCATAAACGCTTTTAAGAACCTACCGATAATAAATAAAAACCAACGATATCACGTTCGTAGGCTGAACTTTCAGATACCTAGCAAATGATAAACAAAAAAATCAATAAAACCAACGCAAACGACGATCAACTCCACGAGTGACATCAGATCCCTGTCAGAAACACGTAGCTGTTCCTAAACCTTGCTGTTATAGAACATTTTAAACTCGCTTTCTTTTTAATATCCACAATGCAGTGCTCCACGCATCCACAATTTTCATGAATGCTTGGATTTGATGTTGTGGTAGCGGTTACAGACTAGAATTTAGAATCTGCGCATCACTTACCAACGGAGCTTGAATAGGGTAAATGAAAATCAGACTACAAACGTCCTTGGGGGTTTAGGTACTACCGAGCTCCTTTGAATTGATAAGCCAAAATATTACTAAATTATACATTAGTTTAGTTGAAATTTACAAATAAACCAATCTAACAACATCAGGCAATTCCGTACTGCAATAAGATACTGTCACAATATAAAGTTTCACTTTCTCATTTCAGTTAGAAGTAAGCGTATACTACAGTTTTGTGTTGCGTCCCATGCCAATGCATTGCCCACGCATACCTCAACTATATGAAATCTTGATTTGGTATTCGGCTTAGAAATTGATATATATAAGCATGGATGCAGAATACTTCTTCAGACAGCATGAAAAACTGCTCTAGTCCCCTTCAAAACTCCTCTGTAAAAAATTACTTTTAATTACCTGGGGGGCTTTCGCCCCCGAACCCCCCGCTCCGAGTTTTTTCATAAAACGTTAGACCCTGCAAATATTTAAACTTTTCTGGGAATTATTTCGTTCTGTTTTTTCGATTGATTATTTTAAAGTAAACTATTAACACTTCATTGAACGAAGCTCAATCTCAAAGGTCTCGCATGACATTATTACTGCTTTGCACACCTGTCCAATGTTATGTTTACCAACGTTCTCTCTACACTTTTATTATTAATAAATATTACCCTCATTTCTAAAAAATAACTGGCTAACTTTTCAGGGCTGCCAGATTGCCAGGATTCTTGGAACCAAAGTAGTACACCAAGAATAAGAATTTTATAATGCCAATAATAATTTTTTACTATCAAGAAACCGGGAATACATCCGGGATAAATGAGATCCTGATAAAACTAGGCAATGTTTTAAACTAGTTGGGTGATGTTGGGCAAGAGAAACTTTTTTAAATTTGAGAGCAACTTTTAATATTCCGAGGGCGATTTTTTACAATTTGAAAGCAATTTATACCTTTTTAGAAGTATTTGTCGACATTTTCAGCAATGCTATTACATTTATAAAGACGATTTTTAGAAGCATTTACCTTTTTAGAGCAAATTTTTTACGTTTTCGGAGTGATTATTTGGGGCGAGTTTCTGAGCGATAAGTTGACAGTTTCAGAGATACTTTCAGAGCCATTTTGTTTTTGGCAAATTCAACGGCGCTTAAGGTACGGCACCATTAATGAGCCATTTGT